>JANQAP020033372.1:0-10213 GCA_026874005.2 Erythroxylum coriaceum | reverse complement strand
CAACGTGAAACTTAACCGTGATCATAACATATTCTTCATCAACTTACTACACAGATTCAATTAATTCTTCTCAATTCGAATCTCTTATCTACTAAAAACACCAAAACACAAATATGAACTTCTCCACATTTCTCATTTTATTAGTTCTAGTTTTCTAAGAAAAGTTTGGGGTCCAACAAAAGTAGTTTTATGGATATGTGTATGAGGCAAAGAACAATCGAGAGTTTGAGAGAAAATGAGTTGAAATGGTTGTGGAGTTTAATATGGGAGATAATTTATGGGTTAAGTATTTTTCTGATGATCATATGAGGTGGGTTCCACTATAATTTCAATACCATTTTTAGGCAAGAATGTTAGTGACATAAAGAAGTAAAGGGACAAATGCTTACTTTGAAGTTTATGTGTATGAACATAGCATATTGAGACTATTTGTTAAGCAATACGAGCAGGTGATTAGGGAAAATGTTGAGTGAGAAATTGAGTTTAATTACATGAGTTCAGGGACTAGTGTATTGTTGGTGTTGCGATTTGATATTGAGAATGAATTTTAAAAGGTGTAGACCAATTCCTTGTTTTGTAATAGGCAAGAAGAGCTAAAATGTTTGATGTATTATGAGGTGAGCATAAATTAGATTGAAGGAGATTACAAGGATTATAAAGTACAGGAGTTGGATGAAGGTTGCAACATGCTCAGGCTATATATAGTTACATTATATATGTCTGCCAAGGCAAAGTGTAGCTACATTTTGATTGAATTTAAAGGGATTATTTGTTGTTACTGTTTAAGATTTTGACTAGCTTGAAGGTCAAATTTTTTTAAAAAAATTTGTATATTAGGAGATGGTGGAATGATATTTTTTAATATCACACAAACATAAAGATTGGTAACATTAGGGATAATGATGATATCACTATTAGCGGGATGCTTAAATTGGAAGAAACTTTCTATAAAGCATTTAATTATGATGGTGATAGTGCATCAAAATTTGTGTACATGTATACATTAGAAGAAGCAAATAAAAATTATTTGCCGAGAATGTAATTAAGTTCGTGGATAGTGATGACTATTATGGGCATACTAAATCCATTTTAAGAGACATTAGGTTGCAGGATCTAATTATCTCCATGCCATATGATAGGCTTAGACGGAAAAGGGTGAAACCTTGAGTAAAAAGAGGTCTAAAATAGGAAATATAAGAAAAAAATAAGTTAGTTGCCACTAAACATATCATATTGGGTGAGGAGCCACAGTTGGAGCGAAATTTGAAAACTTGTTTTAATTCTAACAAAGTGAGTGTTGGAATCCTTAACTACCCTTCCATTCCATTTAATCAGCTAGTAAATTATGTTATTCAATTGGTAATATATACGTTTGAGTTAACACATAACAACTATCAGTTATTTCTAAATTATGTATAGATTGTAGGCATAATTTTAAACAATTATAGCAACTTATTATCCAATTCTTCAAGGCCCAAACTCTAATCAAGGCAAATATTGGTCTTTTGCCTAGGAAAAGACCTACTAAGGTGGATTCCTAACACTTAGCTCCCTACTTAAGGACTTGAATGTTAAGAGCCACTAATGTATGACTATCAATCCTCATAAGAGAAATATTTGAGTGTGCCTCCTTCTCGATCCCCTACTACCTATTTGAAGCTCTGGGTGGGACTGATATTCTTGAGCCTACTAGGTCGTCTCCAGTAGAAGTATTGTTAGTAGTTGGAGCACGAGGTGAAGGTAGAGGAATTAGAGATTATGGAGAAGGATTCCTAAGTGAGAGGGCGGATGGGTTTAAAGAGGGTAAAGGGAATTTGTTTATAATCTTATGTTTGAATTCACCGTTTATGGAAAAGGGTAAGAGAGTTATAAGATGACAGGTATATTTTCCAAAAAGTAGTTCATGATCTAGACAAAAAGATGAGAAAGCCATTGATCCCTGGAAGGAAGATATTTCGTGAAAAAAGGAGGGGTTGAGTTTGTAAAGAAGAGTACAAGAGGAAGTATAAGTGAGGGAGAGAGTTTTAGGAAATGCAGGTGCGGTTAAGGGTCATTATAATAAATGGAGGTTGATGAAGAAGACTGGTAAGGAGATAGTTTAATGGTACACAAACAATTGGTCCTCCATTATTTCAATCTTTGGTAAAAAAATTTGGCAATTTCATACCAAGTCACACATATATGAATATATTATTAAAATTAGTAATGCTACCTTAATTCTATATTACTCTAACTTGTTAATATTGGTTAACCCAACTATTAATTTACACAATTTTTGAACTAATTACATGATCATTATTTAGTGATCGTTAGTGATTATTAAATATTATTAAATAATAAATTTTATTTTATTAAAATAAGATTTTTATTATTATAATATTGATGATCATAGATATTCATTAATCGTGTTCATGAGATTTTTTATATTAATCTAAAATTATATGCACATTGTACGAATAATAAGAATCATTTTTATGTCAACTCGTATTGCCAAATAATAAACTCGTAAATATGGAAATCTCCTTTTTCTCAACTAACTTGTATACTAGATTTTATTTTTTCCTCATTAAAAAATAAAATTTTGCTAGAAAAGAATTATATTGTATTAATTTGAAACTACTAAACGAAGGACTTTAGGTCGGTGCACTTTCCATATGCAGGGGAACAGCAGTTCACTTGTAGGAAAGGAATAACTTGAGATGTTAATTCTCTTCTTCCATTGAACAAAAGTTGAATGGTAAAGCTAGTTAATTACGAATATGGATGACAATTTCAGCAATTGAAGTTACAATTTAACTGAAAAATAGAAAATAATTGACAAGAAAGATCAGAAAATTAATTTAAAGTTGTGGTCTAATGACGTGATCAAATTATAAAAATAAAGAACATTAAATGATTAAATATTACATTCCAAAGTTCCTAATCCATACCTCTTCAATCCCTCATGCCCTTACACGTATAGCTGTTCTTCTTCCTGAACCTTATTTTCTTTTCCAGTTCCAATCCCCAAGACTTTCTTTAAATTTTGAAACACCATCCTCGCAATTCCAAGTTTCTTCTCCTTCTCCTTTGCAACAACATACATAGGAGGCTCCGTCTCTATCACAAGTGAAGTCCTACAATTCCTTTGAAAAGCATCAACCAGTTGCGGATACAACTTGACCATTGATATCTTGAATCTACTTGATACAGAAAAAACCCAAGGTCTCGGAATTAAATTTTCAGAGTCATAGTATCCAACTTTAGCATGATCCTTGGCATAAGCTTTACAAGCTGATAGTATTGTGTTTGCCCGCTCTTTGAAATGCCTAGCAACAAGGCCCTCAAAATTCTTAGGAGGGTCTCGAAGTAGATACATCATTGTCTTGCATGATTTCAGGAACACCTTTTCGTTATACTCATTAGATAACTTCCTCTCGTTGAAACTCAAGAGACGCATAGGCTCGTTGTAGTAGGGTTTCTCGTTCAAAACAAGGGCTTGTATCGAAACCAAAAGCTGGAGCACTGTTGACCGGCTAGGGTTCCACGTCTGACTGGGGTTGCCTATCCACATATTGATCAGACTTAGACAGACTACCCCATTAGAATACATGTTTGGGTTGAGTCTAAGACCGAAAGATCTGTAGTGAACTAAAGGTGGTCGGAGAGGGTAATTGGAGGGAAAAGCGATGTCGAAAAAGAAGAGTCCGTCGTGGTACGGTGTACCTTTGGACCCGGTGATTGCCACCCTCATGAGATCGAGACGACCGTCGTAGACACGAACGAAGATTGAGTGTGGAAGGTTTGGTTCGAGGACTTTCCATTCTTTCATGATCCTATTCTGGACACGTGTAGAAAGATTGATGAAGCGATCTATGCCCTTCCCTTTGCTGTTTTTGTCGTTTTTGTAGTCAGCATAGAAATGATCCGAGAAGTCTGAGACGACGTCGAACTGGCGAAAATCATCCTCCCCCTCCGCAGTCTCTTCTTCGCTGTCCCCAACGCTGTTGATATTCTGGTTCGTGCTGTTGTTCAAAGAGACATTCCTGAGAGAGCAAAAGAATGTATTGGAGGTCTTCCTTTCTGTTTATCTTCTGTAGGTCTGTGGAGAGTTTGTGCGTGCAATTGTACAGAAAGTTGTATCGGTACTCCTTCTTACCAGATGTACGTATATAAAGAAAATCCTAAACTCAAAGTAAAGCTAATTCTGCAGTTCATGCTTGATACGGAATGTTTCACGATAGGTCCAACAGATTCAATGGACAGATGGTGTAAATGTATATTAGATGAAGATGATTATTTAGTACACACAACGATAGGAAACTTTAGTATGTATTTGTTGATTTGTGCGTTGTAGTTTAGTAATATAATTATTTAAAAACATTTGTTATTTTATATATATTTAGATGTAGATGATAAAAGTCTATGCGATAAATATATATTACAAATGAAATTATGATTAGATCATAATTATGAGATTTATATTACATTTATATATTATCCTTAAATTATTCTTAATCAATATTCTATTAAGATTGAACGTTGATAGAATTTCAAAACATTGAAACATGTTATATTTTTTTATATGAAAGAAGTACTAGATCTCACATATTAAAATATAAATATATTTAAACAAATATGTAGTTGTGTGTTAGAGAACAAGTTTACTGAATTGACCCCATATGAGAATTTTATTTGAAACATTACTTGTAAGTCTATAAAAATTCTTATTGTGATGATTGTATAAGTGATCATTTGATTTGAGATTTTCAAAGTTATCTCATATAGGGATGGTCATAATTTGATACTACTTATGACATATTCTAGTTAAGAGTCTTGTAATTTCATATAACGTGAATTATACGGAAATAGTTGAGTGATCAATATGAGATTCATTATCCAAAAATAATTAGAGAGAATGTTTTATAGTTTTAGATTAGTAATAATTCAAAATTGACACTTTGAAAATAGTTTTCAAATGTCATTAATTGAATCAATTACGAATAGTAGAGAAATAATATAATTGGACTCAAATTGAGTAGACATCGATTTCAGGCTCTATATGTACTCGGAATATTATATGATGAAAATATTAAATTATATAAAAAAATTATGCACGAAATATTTAGTCAAAATCACTTTGATATTTATACATATTTAGGTAGTTTTGTTGTATTGTTATAGGCCAATCTTAATATGTAGATATAAATTATTTTTACTAGAGAATAAAAATAAATTAAAGGAGTTTAATTATTTTTAATTCTAAATATAATTTAGGGTTATAATTTATATTATTGTCAACATAAATGAGAATCTAATGAGTCACACACAAAAAATGAGTTTGAGAAAAAAAAGTCTTTTAATCAAATTGAACTTAATTGTAAAGTTTGAGAAATGATTAAACATTAGGTATTTAATAAATAAGAATCAATATGAAATATTGGATCTTATTTACGTATAACTATTATTTAATTAAAATTAAAATGAATTTTAATTAAAGTTTAATAAAATTAGAATTAAATCTAAGCTTAGACTCCGGCCTAACTCTCTCTACAACAGTTTTAAAATTTTCTTAACTCGTTCTATTAATACCATTAAAGATCAAACACTTATGTGGCTACAATAATTAAGATGATTTAATTTCAGAAATAGTTTAAAAGAAATGACAAGAAAATGATTAAGCTTCACATAAAGTATGAACTAAGATTGATGCTTTATTATGTTTTATATGTTAATCATGTTATAAATTTAAAGTGATTTTAACTTTTGAAAAATCAAAATAAAAAAGTTTCAAGTTTAGATTCAATCCTGATTTTCCAATAAACGTATCAAATTTGGCTTTTTTTATATATAATTTGATTAAAATTATTTGATTATTATTGATTTTGAGTTTTGAAATTGAAATCACAAACCCTAAAAATGATATTTAGATCTAATTGTTTTAATAGGAAAAGTTCAGATTGAAAATTTTGAAACCCTATATTCAATTTAAAATTGAATTATCAATATGATTGAAAAATTGTTTAAGAGTTAAAAACTAGTTGAAATCAGTTCATCATGCAATAAGACACAATTATGACGTTCAATTCCATGCTTTGTAAAGTCTATTTCTTCCTTCTTCCCCGTACAATCGGATCTTCTAGAACCTTAGAATGCTCAATTTCAATTGTTCTCTATATCGAGAATCTGCCTCCCATTTTCTTGGTTCTTAACTAATGCTTAATTTCGAATGTGGAATTGTGCTTTTGGAAGCTTGGTGTGTGTATTCTTGCCAATGAACTTGGTGAGCTTGTGTTCTATATTGGTGAATGCGACTGGAGAAGTATGTGCAGACATTGAGTGAGGTTTGGATGTTTAGAAGTTATCTGGTGTGGTTGTGTGAGCCCTACAAAGGCAGATAGACATGGAGATTATGGCAGCATTATGGAGGCGCGTCCGGAGAAGATGGTTAGGCTGGGAGCCTCTAGCCACTAGAAGTGGCAACAGTGAGACGTGTCAGTAGAGACCATCAGCGACTTCCGAGTGTTGCATCTGAAGAAGACGCATCGCGATAGAGGCTTTTTGAGGTGAGGCAGCAGTGACTGGTAGGCGGTGGCTGCAGTTTAGGTAGATGGTCGGTGACTGGAGTGATGACTGGCAGCAGCGGTAACTTGTTAATTTTGGCGACTAGGGTTTTCTGTTTTAGGTTTAGGGACAACCTTGTTTGGTTAAAAGGTTATTGTAACCTTAACTAAGAATACGGGTGCTTGAAAGTAGAATTACCCAATCCTAATATTTGAATATAGGTGTTTGGGTATTGAAATAATGTATTTCAAACCTACATTTAGGCTTGTTTAGTTCTTAGATTATGAGTAATCCAATTCCAAAATGTTCATAATCATTTCATAATTTAAAAGAGTTTTAAACAATCAAATTTCAATTTCAAAAATTAAAGTAATTATTTTCTTAATTTGACTAAAATTGATAATTATATTTTTATATATTATTTTTTAAAATTTGTTTTCTAAAATTAAAATTGATTATATTTAAATTTGATTGAATTTAATTAATTAGACTCCTTAAAATTAAAAATATTTTCTTAAGTAATTAAAAAAGGTATTCCTTAATTACTATTTATTTTTTTCCAATTCGATTGAGATAAATTAAATTTATTTTTTATTTATAGAATTATTATTTTATTTATAAATTATTTCTTTATTTATGAATAATAAGTTTTCTTGATTTATTAAAAATTGTATTTTTCTTGATTAAAATTGAAAAGTGTTTTTACTTATTAATTGAAAAATGTGATTGTTTTTATATTTTAAAAATAGTTTCTAATTTATTAGGAAAAGATTTTATAATTAATTAAGAAACTAATCTCGAAATAAATATTAACAAGGACTTTTTTAATTAGTTAAAAGTGTTTTATTTAATTTTGAAATTAGTATCATTTTAATATTAGAAAATAGTTTTCTAATTTTAAAATATTTCTAATTAGATTCAAAATAGTTTTCTTACTTTTGAAAATTTTTAAAAAAGAAGTTTTTCTAAATTATAATAAGAATGATGGATAATTTATTGAAAATCATTTTCAATTAAAATTTGATAAAATAGTTAAGATAATTGAAAATAGTTTTCAATTGAATTTGAAAATTAATTTTCGAATTAAATTAAATTTCTACTTGGAATATGAATTTAATTTATTTAAGAATCAATAGTTTGATCTAATTTAACTATCTAAAGAGTTATAAATATTATTTTAGGGGTCGTTTAGTTCCACTTCTGTTTTTTTGTTGCTATTTTTGGTTTCTATTTTTTTCCTTAAAAAAACGAAAACCTGTTTGGTTGAGATTTATTATATAAAAACTGAAAAACAAAAACATATTTGGTTGAGATTTGTAATAAAAAACTAAAAACAAAAACATGTTTGGTTTATTATCCTGTTTCTATTTTTTGTAGTTATACTCTTATGTGTAATAATTATAATATAATACATTATATTTTTAAATTAATTAATTATCGTTATAGTTAAAATTAAAATATATGCAAATCAAATATTATTAAAAAATTACAAATTAATTTATATAATAAAATTACATAAATTAAAAATTATATTAAGTCATTCTAATCAATAAAATATGTCCATCATGCTATAATTCTTGAAAACATAATAGTACTATCATTTACAAAAAAGAAACATAAATCAATTAGAAATAATATAATCACTCCACATTTGTCTAGCAATTTCATCTCGCTTCTAAGACATACCTCGAAGTTGTGCTAGAGTGATATTATACTCCATTTGAGAACTTGCATCTTCATTTCACTTTCCCTAATTTGTTCTTCATTTTCAGCACAACTGTCAAATAATTTATCGCTTTGTCCATACATTCTAATATAGTTGTGTATAACACAACAAGCAATAACGATGTATTTTTGTTTCTTCATATCATAACTCGGCATGTTTTTAAGTATAGGGAATCTTGCTTTTAGAACTCCAAAACATCTTTCAATAACATTTCTTAATGAAGAATGTCTGTAGTTATACAATTCCTGTGGATCTTGAAGTCTTCCTCTACCTCTATAATCTCGTAAATGATATCTTTTACCTCGGTATGGTGATCCAGGCATATTAGTGTAGCCCGAATCAACCAAATAGTACTTGCCTAACATATAAACAACATAATATTAACAAAAAATATTAAAAATGAATTATAATTACTATGTTTATTTAAAATAATATATTACCTTGTGGAAGCATAGGAAATTGATTCGTTAGATTTGTCACTGTTTCCAAAAGAACTCGAGAGTCATTTGCAGTACCTTCCTATCTAGCCATTACATATGTAAAACGCATGTCAAATGAGCAACAACACATAATATTTTGAGTTGAATTAATTCCTTTGCCCCTGTATGGTATTTGTTCATCAGTCGGAACATGTGCATCAACATGTGTACCATCTATTGCTCCTATACAATCCTAAAAATTAAAAAATATATTAAAATAAATTTTAATCATAAGGAAATAATTAAAGTAGTAATTAAATATAAGAATGTACCTGAAAATATGGGAAGAATTTTGAATTATGTTGAACCTCAAGAGGTGTATTAGTAAAAGATAGAGTAATGACTCTTTTTGCAAGACGATTAACTACATATAAGGCTTTTCGAAAGTACTTCGAAATTGTCCAGGTCGAATGTTGAAAGTGTTCTGCGTTGACTCTAGTTGTCTCACTATGCCCTATAGTCATCAAGAAAATTGCTACTTGTTCCTCCACAGTCAAATGATTTGTTGCCTTTAAGCCTCTTAAACTCTTCAACTCATCACATAAGCTCAAGAAGATTATCTTTCTCATTCTTAAGTTTTTATAAATCCTTGTAGGATTTTCATTCAAAAGTTCTAATATCCAATAATGACCTGGTAGAGCAGAAGTTCTACATAGTTGCTTTTGTCAATGAAAATATTTGTTCTCTCCCCCAGCTACAGAAATAATGATTTCCTTTTTTCGTTCATCATCAAAATCTGGTTTGAAATCTGATAAGAAATCCATGTATCTACAATGCCAACATTAAATAATTAATAAAATATTCAATAAAGTATATTTAATCAAATATAGAAAAATATTCATACAAAATATAAACTTAAAATTAAGTCAAATATTCATACAATGCATAAACTTAAAATGTTCAAAATATGGAATAATGCTTAATATAAAAGTGTCAAATCAATAAGAATTCCATATACCATAACATGAAAATATAACTAAAGCAACATAATCCTATCCAGCTTCCTTGTTTGTGTCATCTTCAAAAAAATATCCCTATAAAGAGGGGAATCAAGTAAAGCCTTCACAGTTTTTCCATATTGCACACCGTCAACAACCAATTCATCTAAATAATTCAGACATTCCATCATTATGTTAGACTCTTGAGATCTATTCTCTACAGTGGATGATGTTTCACTCAGTTTTTTCTAAAGTAAATCATTATTCCTTTTTGATTGTTCACTAAGTATAAGTAAGGCTTCTTCTACAATGTTAGAATGTGTCTTCTTTTCTTTTTTGTTCTTAGGAGACTTCTTTCTCTTAGACGGAGAACTTTTATCTTGATCTTCTTTTCCATTATACAAGTAATTTTCATCAATATCATTTCCATGTTCTTCTTCTGTACTATTTGATGGAGATTTAGTTGATGGATGTGCATGCACACCAGTTGTAGTAGTATCTCCAAAAATATGACACAAGTCTAAAAA
>JANQAP020033363.1:0-10214 GCA_026874005.2 Erythroxylum coriaceum | reverse complement strand
TACTATCAGACCTCCCCAGACCCCGCTTCATTGCGGGATTTCAAACTGGGTGATGATGATGATGATGATGATGATGATTTACACAAGAGAAAACAAAACTTTGTTTAACATGGTGCCCAGTGTTTGGAAAGTTTTAAATAAATGTTACAGAACCTTATTTTCATGGGGCCATTGGTTGTAAAGCATAAGCATAATTTTTGAATTGAACATCTTTTCATAGGGCCCATAGGCTCTGACATTGTCATTGCTTTAATTGTTGCATGACTTGTGGCCGAGAAAACTATGCATTTTGTAAGGCTCATAGTGAAAAGCTTTAAATAATATATTGTTGGGTTTGGTATTGCCAGCCAACGACAAAAGGGAAGTGGACAAAGGCGGTCCCTGAGCCACAGATAATCTGGTGATAGTGGATGTTGTATTTACAGTGTGGTCATGTTTACCTTGTATTTACATATTGAATTCGTAAATATTTCTGTTTGGACAGATTAGTCCAATTTTGTTGAATTGCATGATTTAAATCACTGTTTGATTTTAAATTCACATATATATTTATTTTTATGTAAATATATGATATTGATGCATGATTAATTAGTTTAAAAGGATTATGTGGAATCTTTATTATTAATATTTGCATAAAATGAGGTATCATGTGATCAATATAATTTTAATTAGTTGAAGATTAGCCACATCTTTGATTAAGAGAAAATGTATATTAAGTGTTATAGATCATATATAGTAAAATGACACAAAATGTAATTAATTATATTCAAATATAATAAATTTTATCCCACAGGAAGATTTATTATATTTGCATGGTTAATCAGGATGGAATAGTAAATTATCTTTTTCTTAATTTACCCACAGGTATTAAGAAAAGGAATATAATTTGATAGTTTTATCGTAAAGATTATATATGAATCTTTTAATTAAAGCTTAACCCATAGGCAATTTTAATTGTTATATGATTCACATTTGAAATATGATTGCATGTTTTAACATTGGTAAAACATGATATATGATTATTTGCTTCAAAAGTTAGTGAAATAAGTATGTGTTGAATTTTATGCTGTTATTCAACCTGTGAATTTTTTCTGATATTCAATATGATATTACCAAATTGAATGGTGATAACCATAAAATATGGAAAGAGAGGATTCTCCTTCAATTAGGGTGGATGGACATTGATTATGCTATTTGAAAAGATGAACCATTTGCACATACTGAAATTAACACTTAGGTTGAAATTTCTCTTTATGAACGTTAGGAGCGACCTCAACATGATGTACATAAAGACCAAAATTCATACTACTGAAGCCTATTGATGAATAGTTTGAATCTTCAGATAAGGCCTTAGCCAACATCTTAATGACCATGTTATCATCAATTAAGCTCACAAGTGTTAAAGGTGTGCGTGAGCACATCATGCAAATGACAGATATTGTGGCTCAGCTAAAGTCTCTTGAGGTTGAGATGTTTGAGTCTTTTCTTCTGCATTACATACTTAATTCCTTTCCACCTCAATATGGACCTTTAAAATCTCTTACAACACACATAAGGAGAAATGGTCTATCAATGAACTATTGATCATATGTGTTCAAGAGGAAGGGAGGTTGGTACTGGAATTGAGTGAAAGTGCACATATAGCCATGGAAGGAAGGAATAGAGGGCAAGCTAGACAAAAAGGAAAAGGTAAAATACCAGTCCATACTGAGATAAAAAAGGATTTCAATTCCAATTGTCGCTTCTGCAAAACAAAACGGCATATAAAGAAGGATTGTGCCAAATTTAACGTTTGTCTTATCAACAAAGGTATGTCAATCTCACTTGTTTGTTATGAATCTAATATGGTTGATGTTTTTCATAACACTTGGTGGATTGATTCTGGTTCTACAATCCATATTTCCAATACCTTGCAAAGTTTTCTGAACCACAGGAAGCCAGTGGGTAGTGAACAGTGCATCTATTCAGGCAACGAGATGCGTTTACATATGGAAGCTATTGGGACATGCAAATTAGTTTTGAATTCTGGTTTTGTTTTAAATTTGTAAAGAACATTTTATATTCCGAAATTCTCTAAAAATTTGATTTCAGTTTCAAAACTTGTACCTTTAAGATATTCCTTTAATTTTTCAAATACATCATTTGGTTTATATCATGGATCTAATCTTGTTAGGAATGGTGCAATAATTGATGGTCTTTTCTGAATTAATTTGCAAGAAAATGTTTTTCATAATACAATGCATGTCCATAATAATTCTGGTATTAAAATATGGGTTATGAATGAACAATCCTCTATGTTGTGGCACTGAAGATTGAGAAATATTTCCCTTGAAAGAATTAAAAAAAATAGTGAATGATGAAGTACTTAACACTTTGGATTTTACTGACTTGATGTTTGTGTGGATTGCATAAAGGAAAAGCAAACCAATATGAAAAATAAAGGTGCCAAGAGGAGTTACAGACCTATTAAAGATCATACATACAGACATTTGTAGTCTAAAAATGGACTCGTATAGTCAGAAATACTTTATCTCATTTATAGATGATTACTCACAATATATGTACCTCTACTTGCTTCATAACAAGAATGAAGCATTAGATCCCTTAAGGTATTTAAAATAGAAGAAGAGAGACAATGCATTAAGGAAATAAAGATCGTGAGATCAAATAGAGGTGGAGAATTTTATGGTAGATACACTGAGGATGGACAAGCACCAGGTCCATTTATGAAGTTTCTTTAAAAGTATGGGATAATAGCTCAATATACCATGCCTGGGTCTCTAGACCAAAATGGTGTAACAGAAAGAAGAAACCAAACATTATTAGACATGGTGCGGAGTATGCTTAACAACTCTAAGCTTCCTAAATCTTTATGAATTGAAGCTCTTAAAATAGTAGTGTATATATTAAATCAAGTTCCAACCAAGGTTGTTTCAAAAACACCATTTGAGTTATGGAAAGATTGGAAATCGAGTTTGTAACATATACTCATTTGAGGATGCTTGTCCGAAGTAAGAGTTTATAATCCAAAAGAAAAGAAACTGGATCCAAGGACTATAAGTGAGTATTTCATTGGATATGCTAAAAGGTCCAAAGGTTACATATTTTATTGTCCATCTCATAGTACTAGGTTTATGGAATCAAGAAATGCTTAAGAATGACTTGATTAGTGGGAGTGATCAATCTTGGGACTTAGTTCTTGAGAAGGATCATTGTGAAATACAAACTCCTACTTCAAGTATCTCTCAAAGTCAAATGGGTGTTGAAAAATCAATTGTTAAAGTTCCACAAGCTGCTGATGACAATCTAATAGATCTAATTATTTAGCAATCACCATAGTTTGTTCAAAAACTAGTTATACAAGCACCTCCTCAGGAGGGCGCTAATACAACTTTAAGAAGATCCACTAGAGATAAGAAATCAGTAATACCTAGTGATTACATTGTGTATCTATAAGAAGCTGACTATAATATTAGAGCTGAAATTGACCCTGAAATGTTTTCACAAGCCATGAGTAGCAATGAATCTCAATTATGGTACAATGTTATGGTCGATAAGATGAATTTTATAGCATCTAACAAAGTATGGGATTTTATTGAGTTGCCTAATATTGCAAAGGCCATTGGATGTAAATGGGTCTTCAAGATAAAAGGGACTCATTAGGCAACATTGAAAGATATAATGCTAGACTTGTTGCCAAAGGATTTACTCAACAAGAGGGAATTGATTACATAGAGACCTTTTGTCTTATATGTAAGACGGATTCCTTATGAGTGATTATGGAATTGGTTTCCCATTTTGAGTTGGAACTACATCAAATAGATGTGAAAATAGTGTTCCTGAATGGAGATCTAGAGGAAGAAGTTTATATGAAACAAACAGATGGATTCTATCACGACCTGAAACAACATCGGGCACATGATAACTGCAGCATACCTGGGCTAAGGATAGTCACGGTACCCTTAACCTGACTACACAAGGCTAACTGGATATCTTTAAAAATATTTTGGCAGCACAATGACTATATTTTGAAAATCCCAAACATGAAAAATACCTGTAAATCAGTTTCAAATGCAATTCTATATTCACATTAAAACTTTACCATAACTTATAGACTTTGAAGTCCACTCAAGAGTAATCTCGACAACAGTACAAAATGTTCATACATAAAGTCATTTACAAACCACAAGAAAGACAGGAGTTAATTTACAAAATTAAAAAGCATATCAACATAATCGTGAGCCACTATATAACAAAAGTACAAAATAGAGACTACCTACATGTGGTAATGCCCCGAATATGTCAAAAGACTGTACAAACCACTCAGAGCTTAAAGCTCACCAAATAAACCCGCATGGTTGGAAAGTAGAGGGGATGAGTACACTATGTACTTAGTGAGCTGAAAAACATGTATCATAAATAGAACTTGGTACACACCAAAATGGTCTAAATAATCTAAGGACGGTTTTACACATCTAATATGCATATAACCACCTATGAAGTGAATACATATGACATAGAAACACATAGACTTAGTCTATGACTCATCCTATACTAGTTAGGAACCACATAGGCCTAGCCTATTAATCACTCATTCAGTGAACATAGGTTCTAGTTTTAGTATACAAAAGCAGAAAAGCATCACATGTAAAATCAAATCTCGTTAGGAAGCTAAATCTCATAATAGACCAAAATAGTTATATGTGTCGCCACTAGTCGACCAAACTAGTGTGCATGATCGGTACCCACCGATCCCAATGTTGGCTCGACTTTCATCTGTGGTTAGTCTAGAGAGCGTCATGACCCTAGGTAATGACCTCGTCAGTGACCAGACCTCTAGGTATGCAATCACTCGCAAGTCCTGTAGAATGGTGTTGCTACAAGGACTAGACTTTTATGTACTAGCATCAAAGGTATGGGGGACGCTTAATTTGTTGTGCCTAACACACGAATGGCCAATCATTACCTCACCAATTACAATAAAATCGTATAAAAATATTAGGTACTAAAATCAAGTAAGGTACTATGCCTTTATTTATCGGTCCAACCAATAAATAGAACTTTACTATAGCTCTAAGCCAAAAGAGAACACTTGCATGCAACATACATGACTCGGTTATGCATATGTAAGTTCCAAAACATTATTTCATGCAGTGAAAATCATCTTTTGCACTCCAAGTGCAAAGTTATTCAAAAATGTAGTTTCAGAAAATAAAACATTGTCTTTTGCACTTTAAGTGTAGGTTTGTTGAAAACAATATCATTCCTCAAAATACGAAATAAAAACATCGGTTTCACTCTAAACGCAAAGACTTATTCAAAACAATGTCGTTTATTAAATACATAAGTGTACTAATATCTATTTGAGATTTAATTCTGCTATGCATTACCTAAGTTAAAAATTCATATACAAGTCATTATGAATTTCTTAGGTTGTCCTAGTCCCACTTGAGAGATATGTTTTCCTCAACTCACCTTAAAAGAAGGTGTACACTCCTTTGACTTTAACAATCCTCAGTACAAGCTCCTTGATTCATTGCTTCCGAGCCTTTATACTTATAAATGTAATGTATTTACTACTCAAACATATAACTCATATTTATACAACAACACATAAGTGTATAAAACACAATATCACGATTTTTTTAAGCTATAGGATTTGACCATTAAGCTTCTCCCATGGTTACTTCCCTTATTATTCAAATAAGCTTTCTTTTGTATTTTCTAAGGTATTTAATGCCTTGATCCAATACTTACACATTTCAAAGCATAATTAAGCACATTTTTTCCAAGTATATTAGGCCACTACTCATCAATCTAAGCAACAATTCAAGTTTAATCTAAGTAAACATGAAATCCTCTTTCTATTGCACACCATCAAAGTCCTTAAATCCTGAGCCAAGTTCACTTAGACATTTTATCAAACACCTAAAGGTGTAAACTTGAAAGCCTCCTTCCAATGTACATCTTCCTCATTTTTCATCATCAATTCACATTATACATACACAGTTAACATCATAGAGTTCATTTAAACCATCAGTTTCAAAAGATATTCAAAAATTCACAAACTTTCACCAAAGATAGAGCATTTCAGTTTTGGCTTAAGGAAGCTTCTCCATGACTCGTTTCATTCATCTAAACCATGTTTCATGTATATTCAAGCATGGAGAACAACATATCTTAACACCAAGCTCAAAATCATAATGTAGAGAGAGATGGGACAAAATTTACCTAAATTTTCCTTTCGTGATATATTAAAATCCTTTGAGAATTTTTCAAATCTAATGCTAGATTTGAGTTCCTTGATCCCAGATTAACTTAGAACACCTTGGTTTGGGTTAGAGAATAAAAAACTTGGTGAAGATTAAGTGATGGCGGAAACTTCCTCTTCTCCTCCTCTCTGCTTCTTTATTCTCCTTTCTTTTAATTAAAACAAAGTGGTGCACAGCCACACACAAGAAAAAGGATCTAGAATTTTGGCTCTTCTTTGACCAAACATAGTGAATTTACCTTTTTGCCCTTAGTTTATGTGAAATTACCATTATACCCTTCAAACTTTTCCTTAATTTGCAATTAAGCCCAAAATTTGAGAATAACCAAAACTTTTATTTTCATTTTGGTCCTCGAAATTTTTCAAATGATAATTAAGCCCTTTAGCCTTATAAAATTACATATTGGTCCTCTAAGAATTGAAAAATTACATTTAAATCCCTTAAAATTTAGCAGGTGGTAAATAAGCCCCTATGTACATCAACTTTTCAAATTAAGTTTTCTAAGTGTCCAGTAAGTCTATAAATCATGTCTAATTGCCTCTAAGGCATTAGAACACATTTAACTCAGCCACCATGTCCATATTCATCAATTGGAATCGTTTTTACACACTTAGAAGCTTAAAAATCATAATCTACAAATTTTGCATTCGGATGAACTCTAAATTCATGTAAGGGAATATAACATTATATATTACTGACATATATACCGAAAGGATTCAAATAAATTTTTTGAACTATATACAACCATGTATATATAAATATACAGTAGTATCCCCAAGTACAGACCAATACAAAAGGGCTCAAAAAGTCCAGCATTATAGATTCTCCTATAGTGATGGTGAATGTTTGGTGTGCAAGTTTAAGAAATCCATATATGGATTGAAACAAGCCTCCCATCAATGGTATTTGAAATTCTATGATATCATCTATTCATTTGGTTTTGTAGAGAATATCATGGATCAATGCATATATCAAACAAGTAGCAGGATGAAGCTTTTCCACTTTGTCCACACTACAAAGGGACAATTCACCCTCAAAGAATATGTTGGTGGAAACCTGATGTCAAATATAGAAAGTGTGGTAATATGGGGCATATGGAACAGATCTGCAAGTCTTAATCTGATGAGGCAAAGGTGTCCATAGAGAAAAATCAAGAGGAGCAACTCTTTGTTGCAACATGCTTCACTACAAGCAATAGTTCCAGTGATTCTTGGCTAATTGATAGTGACTGCACAAAACATATGACCAATGACCAATGACCAAAACCTCTTTAAAGAGCTTGATAAAACCATTGTTTCTACGGTGAAAAATTGGAAATTGTGACTTTATCTCAGTCAAAGAAAAAGGAAATGCAGCTATTGAGAGTATGACGGGTTAGAAGCATATCACAGATATTTTATATATGCCTGACATTGACCAAAATCTTCTTAGTGTTGCACAATTAGTTGAAAAAGACTTCAAAGTCATATTTGAAGAAAATGGTGCTTGATCAAAGATACAAAAGGCAAATATGCATTTAAGGTGAAAATGAGAGCAAAAAGTTATGTCTTAAATCTAATGGAGGAGGAGCAAATATCTTTTTTAAGCATTGTGAGCAATGCCGAATTATGGCATAAGAGGCTTGAACATTTCCATCATGCTAGATTTCTCTACATGCAAAAACATAGCTTGGTGAGAGGTGTGCCACTACTCGAAGACAAGTTAGTTGATTGTGTGGCTTGTCAATATGGAAAGCAAGTTAAAAAAATCATTCCCTCAAATAGCATGGAGAGCAACGCACAAGTTACAGTTGGTATGCACAGATGTTGGAGGACCTAAAAAAAATAACATCTTTAAATGGTAATAAATACTATATTACATTTATTAATGATTTTACCAGATTTTGTTGGATTTATTTCTATAAATCCAAATTCAAGGTTGGTAATATGTTCTAGAAATACAAAGCCTTTTTGAAAAATCAAAGTGGCTGTAGGCTGCATACAATAAGATCGGATAATAAGAAAGAATACACAAATGAAGTTTTTGATAGATTTTGTGAAGCAACTAGTATTGAACACCAACTTACTGCACCTTACACCTTATAACAAAATGGTGTAAGTGAGAGAAAAAGTCGAAGTATTATGGAAATGACAAGGTGTATACTGCATGAAAAGAAATTGCCAAAGAAACTATAAGCAGAGGCTACAAACATTGCTATATTTTTACTGAATAGGCTGCCAACTAGAGTTTTATCTTAAAAAAACTCTATTTAAAGTCTGGTTTGGTTATAGGCCAGATTTACAAAACCTTAAAAATATTTGTTGTGTTTTTTTTCCTTATGTACCACAGGTTAAGAGAGACAAAGTTAATAAAAAGGCTAAATTAGGTGTTTTCATCGGGTACAGCAACACTTCCAAAGCTTATAGAATTTTTGAACCGCAAAATGGAAAATTTCTTATAAGCAGAGAGGTCACATTTATAGAGGACAAATAATGGAGCTGGGAGAAGCCAATGAAAAAGCAATATCCACAAGTTCCATAACACTTTGATGATGTTATAGATGACATATCATTCAGAGATACACGACCATTATCTGAAATTTATGAAAGAAGCAATGTTGTTGTCCTAGTACCTGCAGAATTAAAAGAAGCTGAGAAGGATGACAAATGGATAGATGCTATGAAAGAAGAGCTTAGGATGATTGAAGAAACTGACACATGGGAGTTGGTTAATAGACCATAACACAAACAGTCCATAGGAGTTAAATGGGTCTATAGAACCAAACTTAATACAGATGGTTCTATAAACAAATACAAGGCCAGATTAGTGGTGAAGGGATATGCTCAAGTATTTGGAGTAGATTTTCATAAACATTTGCTCTAGTTGCATACCTTGATACGATTAGAATGTTACTAGCCTTGACTGTGCATAAAGGATGGAAAACTTACCATTTAGATATAAAATCTACTCTCTTAAATGGTTATTTGCAAGAGGAGATATTTGTGGAGCAACCAGAAGGATTTCAAGTCAAGGGACAAAAGGAGAAGATCTACTAGATAAAAAAAAGGCCTTTATGGTTTTAAACAGACCTCTAGAGCCTAGTACAGTAGAATTGGTGATCATTTCAAAACCTTGGATTCATTAAAAGTCTAAGTGAAGCTACATTATATGTTAAGCAAACAAAAGCTAAATCAACCATAGTTTTTGTTTATGTTGATGATTTGCTTATAACAGGAAATGATGGGAAGCTAATAAAGGATTTATAAAGTTGAACTACTCCAAGTATTTAAGATGAGTGACTTTAGCTTAATGACTTTTTTTTCTGGGAATGGAGGTGAAGCAAGATAAAGATGGAGTCTTCATAAGCCAAAGGAAGTATGCAAGGGAAATACTTAAAAATTTTCATATGGAGGATTGCAAAAGCACTACTAGTCTAGTGAACCTGAAGAAAAAGTTTAGCAAAGATGATGGAGTTGATAAAGTGAATGAACATCATTATAAAAACCTAATTGGTTGCTTCATGTATCTTGTAACGTCAGATTTTCTGAGCCCTATTGTATTTGTCTGTACTTGAAGATACTACTATATATTGACATATACATGGTTGTATACGAGTTCAAAAATATATTTGAATCCTTTTGGTGTATATGCCAGTGATATATAATGTTATATGCCCTTACATGAACTTAGAGTTCATCGGTATGCAAAATCTTGAAGATTTCTGACATGTAAGCTTCTAAGTGTGTAAAATTGAGTCCATTCGATGGATATGACCATGGTGGTCGAATTAAATGTGTTCTAATGCCTTATAGGTGGTTATACATGATTTATAGACTTATTGGACACTTAGAAAGCTTAATAGGAAAAGTTGATGTACATAATGACTTAATTGTAATTTTTCAATTCTTGGAGGACCAATTTGTAATTTTATAAAGTTAAGGGGCTTAATTATAATTTTCAAAA
>JANQAP020033338.1:0-10215 GCA_026874005.2 Erythroxylum coriaceum | reverse complement strand
TTGAAAGGAACGGAAATTTTATGTCTCCGTCTCCGGAGTCGGGACAGAAATTGGTGGGGACAGCAAGCAAACACGTCAGGGACAGAATTTTTCCGTCCCCGTCTTCCGTCCCCACCCATGGGGACAGCAAGCAAACGTAGGGTTAAAGAACACTCCTCCAAGATACAGTTTGCAATGATGCTCATTTACCTCGATGGTTTCCTTTTTTGAATTTTCTAATTCAAGATGTTCATATGTGAATACTTGAGTTATCATAAAAGGTCCACTCCATCTTGATTTGAGGTTTCCCAAAAATAGCTCCAACCTTGAATTGAATAACAAAATTGCATCTCCCACCTTGAACTTCTTCTTCTAGAGATGAGAATCATGTCATTTCTTCACCTTCTTCTTGTATAGTTTGGCACTTTCATACGACTTGAAGCAAAACTCCTCGAGTTCATTTAGTTACAAGAGTCTTTTCTCAACCGCTCACTTCTAACCAAAATTTAAAACTCTCATTACCTGGTATGTTTTGTACTCAAGTTCCACAAGCAAATGACAAGCTTCACCATACACAATTCTAAATGGAGTCATCCTAATTGGAGTTTTAAAGGTGGTTCGATAAGCCCATAAGGCGTCATCTAGCTTTAATGCTCAATGCTTTCTTGAGCCATTCACCGTCTTCTCCAATATTCGTTTAAGCTCATGGTTGACGACCTCCAGTCAGCCACTTATTTATGGGGTGGTATGGGGTGGCAACACGAAGATGGATTCCGTATCTTTTAAGGATAACATCAAAATATTTACTACAGAAATGTGCTCCTACATCACTTATAATTGTCCTTGGCACTTTGAATTGGTTGGATAACCGTTTAATAAATTTTTGAACAACTTTTCCATTATTTGTTGGAGTTGGCACAACTTCGTCCCATCTTGATACGCAGTCCACTCTTGCCAAAATGTACGATTCCCCATGGAGGATGGAAAAGGACCCATGAAGTTAAGTCTCCATACATCGAAGACTTCGACTTCCAAGATGTTGGATAACAGTATCTCATCCCTTTTCAAGATTTTGCCTACTCTTTGACACCTATCGCACTGTGCCATTAATGCCTGAGCACCTTTAAATAGATGTGGCCAATAGAATCCACATTTAAGTACTCGATCCGTTGTTTTGTTTGTGCCATAATGTCCAGCATATAAAGTTTTACGACACTGCTTCAACATGTTCGACATCTCCTACTTTGGAGCACACCTTCTTATTATTCCATCAGCACATGTCTAATATAGGATCAAATCATACCAAAAGTAATGGATAAACTTATACAAGAATCACTTTCTTTATTGATACGATAACTCAGAAGGGGGCTTACTGTAGGCGACAAAATTTACTATATTAGCAAACCATGGTGTCGCCATGCTATCAAGTAACATTAGGGTTTCATCACAGAATCACTCATTAATATCATCACTTTGTTCAATTTTCCCTCCTTCCAGACGTGGTAAGTTGTCTACTACCACTTTCTCAACTCCCTTCTTATCTCTTATTTCAATGTCGAATTCTTGTAGTAGTAGTATCTATTAAATCAGTCTCAGTTTTGAGTCTTTTTTAGTGAAAAGATATTTAAGTGCAGTGTGCTTTGTAGAAACGATCACCTTAGATCCCAAAAGGTACAATCGAAACTTGTCACATGTATACACCACCTCTAATAACTCCTTTTCAGTGGTGGTGTAGTTTAGTTATGGCCCAGTTAATATCTTGCTTACATGGTATATCACATGCAACTTCTTATTCTTCCTTTGGCCCAACACGTAACCTATAACTTGATTGTTAGCGTCGCATATAAATTTGAATGGGAGTGTCCAATTCGACGACATTAAGATCGGTGCTAATGTCAGTGCCTTCTTTAATTGATCAGAAGTAGAAGAATAATAATCATCAAAACAAAAAGGCACTTCCTTAACTAATAGGTTCATTAAAGGTCTTGCTATCTGTAAGAAGTCTTTGATAAAGCGGCAGTAGAACTCTGCATGACCTAGAAATGCTCACATGTCTTTTACATTAATGGGTGGTGGAAGCTTCTCTATGACCTTTGTTTTTGCTCTGTCCACTTCAATTCTTTGGTGCGATATTTTATGCCCTAACACTACTCCCTCATGCGCCTTGAAGTGACACTTTTTCCAATTCAATACTAAATGTGATTCTTCATATCTTTGAATAATCTTTCCAAATTGACCAGGCACTACTCAAAGGAGTCTCCAAAGATTGAATAATCATCCATAAAAACTTCTATAATGTCCTTGATAATATCTGCAAAGATAGACATCATGTACCTTTGAAATGTACCTGGAGCATTGCATAACCCAAAGGGCATTCGTCTATCAAATATACCGTAAGGACACGTAAAAGTGGTTTTTTCTTAGTCTTCAGGATAGATGAATATCTGATTGTATCCTGAGTAAACATCTAGGAAGTAATAGAACGAGTGAATAGCCACTCTCTCTATCATTTGATCTACAAATGGGAAAGGGAAGTGATCATTTTTTGTCACATTGTTAAGCTTTCAACGGTCTATGCAAACTCTCTATCCTGTGTTTGTTCTTGTCAAAATTAACTCTCTACTTTCACTCTCCATAACGATCATTCTGCCCTTCTTCAGTACACATTGTGCTGAATTGACCCATTCGCTATCAGATATTGGGTATATGATACCCGCGTCTAAAAGCTTCATTACTTCCTTTTTGACCAATTCCTTCATGTGAGGGTTCAACATGCATTGACATTCCCTCACCACTTGACTTCCTTTTTTGAGGTTTATTTAACACATAACAATGTTTGGCCTTATACCTCGAATGTTGGATATCTGCCATCCTGTGGTTTTTGTCCGCTTCTTAACAATTGCTACCACCCTGCTCTTTTGTTCCCCATCTAATTGATTGTAAATAATGATGGGTAGAGTTTGACATTCACCTAGAAAGGTATTACTAAGGTTTGTGGGTAAAGGTTTGAGCTTTAGAGTTGGTGGTTTCTTTGTGGAGGGTGGTATAGGTGCTTCATTTCTTACTAATAATTCCTAATTTCTCATAACACCTAACTACTTCATCTCCATCTCTGACTCAGCCTCAGATTCCACTTTTTTCGCCTTTTCAGCTTCATTGTCTTTCTCAAATTCCATAGATCTAATTTCTTAAAAATAAATCTCTTCTTTCTCTTGAATATTTCCATCCATGACATCAATCTTTATGCAAGTGCTGCTTTCTTTTGGATTTTCCAAGGCTTGGTCATATTGAGCTCCACTTAATCTTCACTAATATGAAGTGTTAATTTACCTTTATGAACATCAATCAATGCTCTTCTTGTGTTCATGAAAGGCCTTCTAAGAATTAGTGGAAAGTTTTTATCTTTTTTGAAATCAAGGACAACAAAGTCCACAGGGATAATGAACTTATCCACTTGTATTAAAATGTCTTCCACTACTTCAAACGGTTTTTTAATTGATTGATCAGCCAACTAAATTAGCATCAAAGTTGGCTTGACCTTACTAAGTCCCAATTTCTTGAATATTGACAAAGGTATAAGATTTATACTTGCTCCTAAATCACATAAGCATTTTGTGAATTTAAATTCACTAACTACACAAGGGATTATGAAACTCCACGGATCTTTCATCTTGGACCACATATGACTGGTGATTGTGGAATTACAGTTGTTAGTTAACTTTACCGTTTGGTTCTTTTCCCAAGTGCACTTCTTTGATAATGTCCTTTAGAAATTTAGCAAACTTGGGCATATGTTCCAATGCCACCACAAAGAAACATTAATTAGTAAAGCTTTTAATTTCTCCACAAACTTTGCAAATTGTGAATCTAGTTTACTCTTTTGTAATCATTGAGGATATGAAATCTTGGGTGGATATGGAGGAGGGCAACGTAAGGTAGGTATTCACTCATGTCAACACCCTTTTTCTTTTATTGGTATTTCTTTACTAGGTGGGATGTAGTTTGTGTCTCTGCTCATTGCTCAAGTTCCTTCCCACTTCGAAGTGTGATTGCTTTTAGTTGCTCATTTGGGTTTGCTTTGGTATTGCTTAGGAGGCTCCCCACATTTCTGGTAGACAATGCATTTGCTAGTTGCTCATTTGGACTTCTAAGTTATGGATGGAAGAGGCATGATTTTTAGTTACTTGTTTAAACTTCCCTTCCAATCTCTTATGAATGTCATCTATGTTTATAAGCTTGTCCAAGATTTTTTTCTAGTTTAGAGTTAGTAGAATTGGATTTCTCTTGTTGAAATCCAGGTGGCCTTTGATTTCATAATTGACCTCTTGTATTATTTGACTAAGAAAAATTCAGGTAGTTCTTCTACCTAAGATTATATGTGTTTATGTTAGGATTGTTCCCCCCTCCTCGACCAAATTGTGCTCCAATATAATTGAGTTGCTCTGTTTCATTGGTTTGTATTAAGAAGCAATCAATGGTATCATGGTTATCGTGTTCACATAATTCACATCTATACTGAATTACTTTAATAGGAGCCGATGAAGAGGCTTTCGTACTATTGAGTTTTTAGGATAAACTATTAATCTTCATCTGTATTTTTGTAATCAAATCAACAACAATGACTCTCTTCTGATCGTAAAAAGTTGTTTGATGTCTACTTCTATCTATCATCCAAAGATAATTATTGCTCGTCATTTCTTCTAACAAATCCTCCACTTAACTACTTTTCTCATTAGAGATCCTCTAGATGTCGCATCAATAGTGTTCTTTGTGGGTAGATTAACTCCATTGTAAAAGGTTTGTAATATGAATTCTTTAGGTAGGTTATGGTGAGGACATCTCATTTGCAGATCCTTATAAAATTGCTGTGCTTTATAAAGTGACTCTTTATCACTTTGTTGGAAATTTGTAATTTCCTTTATCAACCTAGTCGTCTTTCTAAAAGGGAAGTACTTGCCAAAAACGCACGCATCAGCTGCTCCCAAGTCATGATGGTTGGAGGGATTAAAGAATGATACCATTTCTTAGTTTTATCCCTTAGTGTGAAGGGGAAGAGACTCATCCTAACTGCATCTTTCGACATTCCATGATATCGAAGAGTATTGCATATTTTTAGGAAATTCACTAAATGGGCATTAGGATCTTCATTGACTAACCCATAAAATTGCACACTGGTTTGCATTATATTCAACAATGCTAGCTTGATCTTAGATGATATTGCTTGCACCAATGGTTGAGTGATGCCTTAATGTGCAGCATTGAACCGTAGTCTCATGAAATCCATCAGGTTTCGCTACTAGTTTTCTTGATTATGTTCCTCTACCGTCATTTCTTCAGTCTCTTCTTGACATCTCGCTCTTCTAGTTGCTCGTTCTAGTCACTCAAGTGCTAGAGTTTCTTCGATCTTGCTTAAACTTCGAGTAACTCTTGGGTTCATGCAATTATGAGAACATAAGAAAATGAAAAAGAAATTCCTTAGAACAAAGGAATTCAACTAGTCCTAAACTAACTCCTCGGCAACGGCTTCAAAAACTTGTTGAGCAAGTTTTACCTAATGTAAAACCCACAATATCTGTAAGTATATGAATTGTAAACTTATTGTAAACTTTTAGTAGATGAGGTATTGATCCCATAAGAAATTAGCTAAAACTAAATGAACCTAAGTTTGTCCAAGGTTTAAAAATGTGATTTAGATGAAAACAAAAATAATTAGAAAATTATGCAATCAGATATAAATTGAGTGGAAATGAAATTTAGAAATTAACACAATGAAATCAAATTAAGCTCTTAATCATTTAACAATTGAGTTGCCACAAAAAAAATAATGATAAATTATGAAAGTACAAGATTCATTCTATCATCATTTTGCTACATTAACCATTTTTGATTCAAACGATATTGATCATAGATTTTTTAAGGGTTGATTACTTTCTCTCAAGACCTAATCATTTAACCCCAATTAATAAACCCTATCGATTCTGAAATTCCATATTTACAATCTCTCCATTAACAAAAATAGCCTAACATTTTCAACTAGTTCTTAAGCAATCTATCGGATAATTGATATGTGCTTAATTTATTGTTTAATTATTTCATAACACTTAGCGATTAATGACATTAAATTACTTAAGATACTCACTTTCACTCATATGTGATTTTAGGCACAATTCAGAAGCAAAGAAGTTAAAGTGAGTCAAAAGCTCCATATTTTGGCCATTTTTCGAAGATTAATTTTTACTTGTCTTTATGGAACAAAAAGAAGAAAATTATAAGACAAAACGAAGACAAGAAAAAAAGAAACAGAAATTAATCAAAGTTGCTATTGTGCATGGCCCATGCAAGCCCATGCAACGTGTTTTATGGAATTAAATGAAGACAAGAGGTTGCTGGAAGCATGGACCAAAGTGACGCAGCAAGGAAGAAAACGCTTCAGTAGGTGGATAGCCAAGGGAGCACAATGACGCAGCAGCGTTGGGAGCATGAACTAGACGACAGCGCAACAACCAAAACGCAGGTGCAATAAAGAAGAAACGCTGTCATTAGGTAGGAGCAAAACACGCATAATAACAAAAGGGCATCAACGGTAGTGTGAAGGATGAATAGTGGGGGTGGATCAACAATTAAATGAAAAATAGGAAGCAGTTCACTTCAAAATGACAATGCACAACTAAGGGACGAAGGAACGCAACAGCTGAAGGTTTGCATTTCGTAAACGCAAACATATAGCAAAACGCAGCACAGGTGGACAGATAGAAGCTCGCATAAAACGACAATGCAGTGAACTGGGAAAAGTTTGCATTAAACGCAAACTAAGTTTGCAAACGTATTCGTTCAATTTTAAGCGTATGCGTTTAACGCAACGCATACATCTACATTTCATGCAAGTCATGAAACACAGATGTAGCATAAGCGTGGAGTTTTAAAAGAGGGCGTGAACAGTATGCTTGGACCAACAATTAATTCATAAAATCATGACAAAATAGTAGCACAGAGAGTAGAGAAAAGAGGGAGGTGCTAGTAGGGGTTTCGACTGGGTTATTCAACATAGGGGCTAAGGCATTTTTTGGGAGAGACCCGTAAAGGGCTAGACGTCTTGACGTTGGTTCAGAAGTGACATTGATGCCAATGACCCGGTTTAAGTGTTTTTCTTTGTTTTAGTTGTTTCTTTCTCTCATTAGAAATTGATTATGTTATACTATGTTAATTGATTTAGGTTTTATGTATGGATAATTGTACTTTTGTTATTGTTCAGTTATTTGTATATGAACCCATTGGGTATTATGAAAAGATGATTTTAGTGTGTTTATTAAATCGTTTATTTACAAACCCATTGTTAGAATTTTGATATAATCTGTAATTGTTATGTTGAAATTCATATGTAGCAATTAATGATTCGTAATCATTGGGGATAACATTACCTAGGTTAAATAAATGACGCATCGTATGTGGTTGTTTCCTTGATTAATCAGTTTTCCTAATTTGTAATACTACTACCTAATTAAATTTAGAGATCGTATCTAGGTTATTCGGTGGTTATGTTTAATTAACGATTATATCTTGATTAAACACTACCAAAGGAAAAACTCGAGTTAATTATTAACCCACGATTAATAGTTTCTAGGAGAGGTTTGACAACAACAAATCAATGAAATATGTTTAATTAAGGTGTAGGCCGAGATTGAACCAAAGAACCGGGTCCTTACCAAATTCCTTATTTTTATCATTTTTGCATGTTTTCTTTAATTTATTTTTATTAATCTAGTTTCATTTTATTTTCTAAATCCAAAAGCCCCCAAACCTAAACATTGATTAATTTCATTTCAACAACTTTACACACACTCTTTGTGGGATTGTCCTAGACTCACCACTGCTATAGTAGTAGGTGTAGTTATTTTATTTTGACTAACGTTACGACACGATGTCATTTTTGGCGCCGTTGTCGGGGAGTGCAGTGTTTTAGTTTTTATTTGTGATTTTAAATGGTGTTTTGTATATATTTGTTTGTAATTGATTTCTTTTCAATTATTTCATGATCATTTTGTTTTTCTATTTCCTGTTTATGAATTTTTTTTTTAAAATTTCATAGATGGAAGTAATTTTTTCTTTTACTCTTACTCTCAATCCTATAACCAAGGTTGGATTTATAAATCTAACTTCGGTTATGGATGGGATAACCATCATAATTAATTCTATGATAGTTTGCAGGACATACAACAATTTCTGTGTGGAGCAGAAGCTTCTTGTCACAAATCAGGTATGCCTCTGGGCGACTATATCAAGACCTATAATGCTGACCATCTTCAATCCCAACAGGGTATGCAGCAGCTTCAAGAGAGTATGCAACCACTTCAATAGAATACCCTACAATTCTAGTAGGATGAAAGGCAATCTTAGTATAGTTTCCAAAATGTGGAGAGCTAACAAAACTCAGGTACATCTCTGGAGGAATTGATGAATGTTGTGATTGCTAACAATCTCTAATTTCTACAGAGCCTACAATAGCAGTTGCGACAGTTCCAGCAGGAAATGAGGCATATAACGTCTAGAAACTAGAACTTGTTAAACCAAATGGGTGAAATGGTAACGAGGATCGAACACTTAGAATCACAATTGGAAGAGGAGCAGTTATATCAACCTGAGGCATACCCTATCGATGTAAGTGCAGAAATCTTTCAAAGTGATAAAGAGCTTGAGAATCTTGAGTGTAATACTCAAAGAGTTGCTTGTATGGAAGAAGTTAAGGAAGAGCTTGAGAATTTTGAGGCCAATTGTCAACGAATTACTTATGAAGAAGAAGTTGAGGAGGAGCTCGAAGCAGAATATGATCCAAC
Source organism: Erythroxylum coriaceum (assembly GCA_026874005.2). Classification (NCBI taxonomy): domain Eukaryota; kingdom Viridiplantae; phylum Streptophyta; class Magnoliopsida; order Malpighiales; family Erythroxylaceae; genus Erythroxylum; species Erythroxylum coriaceum. The sequence goes on along the minus strand of JANQAP020033338.1, from coordinate 1,405 downwards.
AGATGTAAATTTCTTTTCTTTACATTTTCACATTATTTTTTATTTTCATGTGTATTTATAAGTTATTTTTTTATGTGCATGTGTGTTTTAAAATTTGTTTGTTTTACTTGTTTTAAGATTTCATTTAAAATGAGAGAAAGAATAAAATAAATGAAACAAACATTTTCTCATTTTCTATTGCTTCTAAGACTATATAGTCATGATTAGAGAATGAATTGACTAGAGAATTTGATGGAAACTTTAGCACGTACTTTTACTCTTGTGATTGGTCAATGTGCATTATCTTTAGAAGAGTTGTGACTAGTGGTAGACAAAGCCGGTGAGATTTTAAGCCTTATTTGACTGACACATTCATATTAGTCTTATTGTCTTTTGATAAATGATGTATCATATTTTGCTTCAAACTCCTCCTCAACTTCTTCTTCATAAGTAATTCCTTGAGAATTGACCTCAAAATTCTCAAGCTCTTCCTCAACTTCTTCCACACAAGCAACTCCTTGAGTATTACACTCAAGATTCTCAAGCTCTTCATTACTTTGTAAGATTTCTGCACTTACGTCTATAGGGTATGCCTCAGGTTGATATGACTGCTCCTTTTCCAATTGTGATTTTAGGTGTCTGATCCTTACCACCATTTCACCCCTTTTGGCTTAACAAGCTCTGGTTTCTAAACATTATATGCCTCATTTCCTGATAGAATTGTTGCAACTGCTGTTGTAGGCTCTGTTGAAATTGGAGATTGTTAGTAATCACAACATTGATCAATTCTTCCAGAAATGTACTTGAGTTTTATTGGCTCTCCACATCTCGGAAATTAGACCAAGATTGCCTTTCATCTTACTGGAACTGTAGGGTATTCTGTTGAAGTGGTTGTATACTCTTTTGAAGCTGCTGCATACCTTGTTGAAATTGAAGATGGCCAGCATTATAGGTCTTGACATAGTTGTCCAGAGGCATATGACAAGAAGCTTCTGGTCTATAGAAGTAATTCTGATGGTTATCCCATCCATAACTAAAGTTAGGTTGATCAGTCCAACCTTGGTTATAGGATTGAGAGTAAGAGTTAAAGAAAAAAATTACTTCCATCCATGAAATTTTTAAATTTTTTTCACAAACATGAAATAGAGAAATGAAAGGATCATGAAATAACTGAAAAAATCAATTACGAACAAATATATACAAAACATCATTTAAAATCACAAGCAAAAACTAAAACACCGCACTCCCTGGCAACGGTGCCACAATTGATAGCGCATCATAACACTAGTCAAAATAAAATAATTACACTTACTACTATAGCAGTGGTGAGTCTAGGACGATCCCACAGAGAGTGTGTGTAAAGCTATTGAAATGAAATTAGTCAGTGTTTAGGTTTTGGGGGGGGGGGGGGTTTGGATTTATAAAA
>JANQAP020033322.1:0-10215 GCA_026874005.2 Erythroxylum coriaceum | reverse complement strand
TCAAACTTGTCAACAAATCATAAACAACTTAAGCACTCATAACGGTTTGGGTAGTCCATATACATGAGGGAGTTCTTGCGAAGCTCCGATAAACATGAGGGAGTTCTTGTGAATCTCCAGTAAACATGAGGGAGTTCTTGTGAATCTCCAGTAAACATGGGGGAGTCCGTGATAGAGCTTAATGCCATTAGCGAGCAGGCTGGAGAAGCCTTTAACATGGTCAACATGCACGTGACATAACATGATGGACCACTATAAACCCACACAAACATGAATTTTATGACTTGTAAACATATTGCACAAACGGCAGGTTTCAGAAATATGATTTCCATAAGCATGATATATTTCAAATACAATTTCCATCATTATTTCATAAATCATCAACAATATTCATGTACCAAACATGTAGCAGTTACTTAAATCATTTAAGAAGCAATAAATGCAATATTTATAAAACAATTGAAATCATTTAACTCTATTGATTTGGAAAAATACTCATGGCTCATTGACTCAACTATAAACATATAACCCACCTGGATTCCTTGCTTAAAAATGCCCTTCCTCTTGCTCCTCTTGCCTCTCTTGATTCTCTTTAACATTGGCAAAATTCCAATTCAATAGGAATACAAATTAAGAACCCAAAAAGCATATTCACCAAAAATTGATTTTAGAATACTTAAACCCATGTATTTCCTAAGCTTCATGAACCTAACTTTTAAAAATCTAAAGGATTAAAAATAGGATTACCTTGAATCTTCACCAAACAAAGAGATGTTTGGCTCAAATGGAAGCTCTTCTCTTCCTCTTTCTTTTTCTCTTCCTGAATACCCTCAAAATCACTCTTAAAAACTAAGAAAAGATGAAACCCTAACTTTGTCTGCTTTCTTTTTCTCTCATGGACGAACTCTCTCTCACTTCTCTTCTTCTCTCCCTTCATTCACGTTTTTCTTCCTCTAATGAACAAGAAAACATTTTTCCTCTTCCAATTCTACCCTTAATGAGTGCTAAATGTCTACTTTACCCTTCCTTTAATGTTTTATGGCTTTTATACTTAAGTGACATGCCACGATTGCCCTCAACACATTCTTACTACTTTAATCTAACTAACCAGTAAAATAAAACCCTACTAACACTGAAATAAATAACTAAACTCCAATAATAATTCTATCATGACCTCATAATTCAAAAAAAATGTGGGGGCCAACAATCTTAGCCATTGTAGGATCTATAAGTTCCCACCTCTAAAGTAAAGGCAAATGTAATTATTATAAAATACCTGAACATTAGATGTTTGAGTGTCCAATCATGCCATTTTAAAAATGGATTCTAAACAAAATTATAGTTAACAACAATGTAAACCAGCCCCTTTCACTATCATAGCCACTACGGATTCCACTAAGCATTCCAAGTCTGACCTTGTCACTCATCTTAATCAAATTGATATTGATAGCCTCACATAGGCACTTCTTTCTTCTCAATCTAGTAATTTTGAAACCTTAATCTTATTTATCACAATAAATATTAATTTTTTGTAGTATCTTGATTTTATATGTTTTAATCATAGGAATTTTATATCTTTATTATTAAAAAATCTAATTAGAATCTTATACACCTACTATGCACACTATTAATAATTCTTTTGTATCTATTGACCATGTCGGTACTGTATTTGTATACAATCTTATAATACTAAGTATCTTTTTAATTCTAAAATTGTCATTTAATTCTAATCTTTTTGGTCAACTATATGATTTTGATCTTGACATTAATTTTTCAAGTCGTGGTTGTTGAATGCAAGATCTAAATACTAGGCAAATCCTTGGGATTAGACACAAAGATGGACAGTTGATGAGCTTATATCACTTCATTCACCCTTGAGTTAATTTAATTATAGTGCCACTATTACATCTAAAATTTAACATGCCCATCTTAGTCATATTTCTTTTCAATGTTTGAATCCTTTAATTTTTAGTAGTTCGTTAGGATCTATTATACAAGAACATGTTGATTGCTTATCTTGTTAGTTAGTCAACCATCATGTTTTACCTTTTAATGATAGGAATTCTTTGTCATATACTCCTTTTAATTTAATCCATTATAATATTTGAGGCTCTTCTCCTATTCCTACTTTGGAAGGTTTGAAATATTCTATAAGCTTTATTGATGAATTTTCTTGATATACTTGCATTTACTTTATGTATAAAAAATCTTACTTATAATTAATATATGCTTAATTTTCTCAAATTGTCAAGACTCAATTTTCTGCAAAGTATTTAGAACTAATGATGTTAAAAGGACAATTCATTTCTTACTCAATATAGTACAATTCTTCATCACTCTTATCTAGGTATATCCCAACAAAATGAAAGAGCTTATAGGAAACATAGACACAGTCACACAGTCCTAACATAATTAGTGCCTTGCTCATTTTTTCTCCTATCTTAAGCATTTTTTAGGAGAAGTATCTCTTACTATTGTTTATAATGTTAATCGTATTCCTTTTACTATTATAAGTAGTTAATCTTCCTATGAAAGTCTTTTTGGTCATACTTTTGAATATAGTCTCCTTCAAGTTTTTAGTTCTTCATATTTTGTGTTTCTTTTATTGTAAGAATATTCGAAGTAGGAAACTTAAGCTTGTTTATATTACTTTTTAAGCTATAATATTAAATAAAATAGATATAGATGTTTGGATCCTATCTTTAGAAATCTCCAAATATCTAGAAATATCACTTTTTAAGAACATAAAATATTATCATCCTTGTCTTTTTCCAATTCTCACCCTTCACGTCCTTATTCATTAACCCTATATTGACTTGTTTCTTAATTTTATTTAGTCACCATTTTTGTTCGAGTCTTTCCTAATTTCATGTCTTTAAGAACAAAGACTACTTGTCCCATTAGAGGATCTAATTCTATTGGAGTTATAAGTTTTAAAACATCTCAATTGTCACAACTTATCAAATCACTAAAATCCCTTTTCACTTAGAACCTTATGTTTTAAGTCTCCCTAATCTTAAACATAACTTTGTTAAATCAACCGTCAATTCCCTCTATAAACCTAACAACTATAGATGTTAATCCTAAATGGTAGTGAGCTATGAAAGAAGAATTACATGCCTTAGACAAAAATTAAACTTAGGATGTAGCCATACTTCCCTCAAGCAATACTTTAGTAGGATGCAAATAGGTAGATAAAGACAAAAGCAAATAACACTTTGGAACACTATAAATCTTGACTTGTTATTAAATGATTTATTTAGGAATATGGTATTAACTATGAGGATTTCATACTGCCATTAAGAAATGGAAATTGTTTCAAATGGATATCAAAATTATCTTTTTTTTAATGGTGACCTTTCTTAAGAAGTGTACATGTAGCTACCTCCAGGTTATGATCATCCTCCAAACATTGTTTGTCACCTTAAAAAGGCTCTTAGGGCCTTAAACAAGCCACTTAAGTATGGTTTATTAAATTTAGATCTATTTCAACAATTTAAATTTCTTTATAGTCCACTTGATAACGACTTATCTATTAGACACATTGATAGAGGATTTATGCTTTTATTACTTTATATAAATGATATGATCATTATTGATAGTAACTTTAGTGGTGTTACAAAATTGAAATAGTACCTCAACTAGCATTTTGAGATTAAAGATCTAAAACATATGGCCCATTTTCTTAGGTTATAAATTATTTACGATGATTTAAGCTACCATGTTTCTTAAACAAAGTACGTTATTGATCTCTTATTTCGTGTAAGTATAAGTAATAACAAAATTACTTTCACTCTTATTAAGAGTAACGTGTGTCCCATATTAGTAGATGAAAAAACCTCGATGACCTTACCTTATGTCAAAAGTTAGTAGGGAGCTTTTATATCTTACAATCACTTATTATAATATAGCTTATGTAGTTTTTATTGTAAATCATGTATGATAACTCAAAACTATTCATTAAACTGCAACGCTTGTATTCTACATTATGTCAGAGGTTCCCTATTTTGTGGTATCCAACTTTTGCCATCATCCTCTTTGGAGCTTCTTGCATACTATGACGATGATGGGGTTGGAAATTCTACTGATTCTCTATGTCTGAGTTTTATTTCTTTTTTAAGGATTCTCTTATCTCATAGAGAAGGAAGAAATAATTAGTTCTAGTTTGTTTCAACAATGAAGTTGAATACTGAGCCCATGCTGATATTACTTCTAAACTCTTTTGGTTACGTTGGCAAGTGTAGGATATGAGAATTGAACATTCATCAACTACTACTATTTATTATGATAATTGTAATGCAATTCAAATTACTCGTAATGATGTATTTCATGAGCAAATAAATTGTATTAAGAATGATTGTCACTTTATTCATTATCAATTTTCTATGATCAAACAACTAATATCTTCACCAAAGTACAGTTACTAAGTTAATCCAATGAACTTGTTGACAAACTTAAATTCATTTTATATGAAATATATATAACATCAGCTTTATTTATAGAGTTATAAGTATATAAATAAAAGAAATAATTAAGAAATTAATTATAATTAATTGCTCAAATATTCTGCACTTATTACTTAAGTATTTTGTATTAATTATCTAAATATTTTACATAATATGTTCTAAAATTATTATATAGTCAATTATATTTTGAAAGCATTATATTGTAATTAACTAATGCCCCCTTCAAATTTAAGATGATAAAAACAAAGTCAATTTCTGTTACTTATATGTTAGACACCCCATCATTTGCACCTGAGATATTGCCTATATCTGGAGAAGAAGATGGAGATAGGGATTGTGAGAAGGGAAGTTGCAGAAATACAGAAGGAGTTGGTTTAGGAGTTGATGATGGAGTTAGTGAAGGAGGTTATGAAGAGGTGGATAATCATGACCATGACGAGGGTTTTATATAAGTTAAGATGCTCGATGACCACTAACCAATTAAATTAAATCGACTAATTTTGGTACTTTTATTGATAGTGATGAATATGCAAGTTGAGAAGAGCTTGATGAAGCATTGCGAAGACCTAGTAGTAGTATTAGGCATAATCCATCTAATGTGGGAACATATTGGAGATTAAGGATGGAGTTTGACTCTGCAAAGGAATTTAGAGATACTGTTGTTGCTCAAAAATTATATTAATACTTTTAGTTCTCCTAATAAATCAACTAATCTTGAAACATGAACTTATAGGACAAAAAAGAAGCTATTAACTGATTCACCCATACACAACCTATTGAACACATTAAGAGTCAGTATCGTACAATAAGGACAATAGAATTTGGATGGAATTATAATGGAGTTTTTTGTACATTTGAAAAGCAACCCAATTTGTATAATATTAATAATCTAAATTTGACTATAGACTCACTATAAACATATGGTGTTGCAAGTTGTCAGTATAAAGAAGGGCACTATATTAGTCTCATTACATGCAAAAGGTAAAAAAATAAAGAAAAAAGCAAACCACTTAGGATTAAGTATTGTTATAAATCTCCCAATCTATTCATCGTATTTCTTTATCGTTCAACTTTCATGAAAGTTACAAATAAGAAAAATCATTGAACCATGTCCTTAAGTGAGAAGTTATTGTCCACTCTACTAAAAGAATAGAAAAATCAAAGGTGGAAACAATATGTCAACATCTCAAACAATATCCCTTTAGGGGTGATCTAGAAGGGTCATCAGAACTTCCTAAAGTGTTTCTATATGTTAGGAGATCTTGAACTAAATTTCTTGTGAAGACTTCTCAATTAATTTTAAATGTTAAAGCTTAGAATTCATTAGTAGTATAACAGAATCACTTAAATCTAACATGAATTACTCATTCCCCAAATAAAAATTTTAACTAATACACATTCAAAGGGTAAATAGTAGTGCTTGTTAATTGTCCTGTTATAAGAGAAAAATAAAAATAAAACATCTTAATTGTTAGGTAACAAAAAAAATGATTACAATGATTACAACTTAAACCATCCAAAATATTAATGTTGCTGCATAAGGGAATCAAATTTTCATTTATCATTCACTACTCACACTGGATTGAGGCTAGTATATCCTTACTTTCTTTTTGAACTAGTTTATACTACTAGCATATGCTACTACTATCCTGTCACTTGCTCATTGTTGCTTACTAAAAGATGCATTTTTTTTCTTAACTCCCATTGTGAAAGGCAAGAATAAAAGGTCTTGCTTCACAAAAAAAAAGTAACTTCTCAATATCTATTATTTGATATAAAGAATGATCTCATAAAAAATAGGGCATGTTGCCTTGGATTATTTATTGTCAACTAACGTCCTTCACAATCATTAAAATTCAATAAAGACAATACATAATTAGACTTTTTTGAAACAATGTTATTACTATATATTCACCCAATATTCTCCATGCCAGTAGCAATTATCCTTTCAATCGCAAGCATTCACAGATTCAGCTTCCATGCCTAGACCAATCATCGAATTTAACTTCTATTCACATTCAAAGTGAATTCAACTTCCATTCACATTCACATTTCATGCTCAGACTAATCACAGGCATTCACAAATTCAAATTCCATTCACATTCGATGTGAAATTGAACATATAGTAGATGAGGGTATGAAGAACTGTAAATCAAAATATTTGACTCTATAACATTGTCTTAGAGCTGCACTCAAATAGAGAAAATGGAACTAATGATGAAGATGTAGTTGATGTTACCTTTCATTCACCGCAACAGTGACGATGATCCTCAGTTCTTAGGAGGTGGTGGATGATGTGATTTTAAAGGTAGACGTGGAGGAGGTGGTGGCAATATAAGAACAACAATTGTTCCACACAGATTGTTGTTTGCTGAATAAGAGAAATTAAGGGATTGGGCTTAAAAGAATTTAGGATTGAGGGAGAAGGAAGAATGCAAAAACGCTGTATTTAAATGGAAGTCAGGGGTTGTTTTGAACGTTTTGCAATCGTTAGGGTTCATTTTGAATGCACTGAAATGTTTGGGTCTAATTCAGACTTTAGTGTAAACTTTAGGGGGTTTGCTCTTTTAGCCTATACTAATATTTATACGTATCATATCTTCTTGTGCTATTGCTTCCTGATGCATAAATGTAGTGCTCATTTTAAGAGGTATGGCGTTATCATCGATAGCAGCAACATAGGGACTCAAGTCCACGTTTTCGATTATCGAGTCAAAAATGTCTAACCCATATTTGATTTTTGGGATGATGCAATGAGGATGGATCTGAGTCTATTGTTATATTTGGAGGATTTGAATAAGGCGAGTGTGTCATTTATGTAGTTGATAGAGTTTGGAAGAGAGAGTGTGCTAAAAATATAATTTGAACTTTAGAGTTTCTATAGTTCTCTAGAAAAATCTAGTGCTATAGACATTTTCTATACATAAGACTATTTTAGAAGTAAATCCTAGCCATAAATTGTATAAAATAAAAAGATATTTTTCAAGACAACTCTAGAAACTCTAAAGTTCAAATTATATTTTTAAAACTCTCCTTTAATTTGAACTTTTCTTCTTCATCCCAATTCTTGATCTTAGTCTTTGAAAGTCTTCGAACTTGAGTGCCTTTATGAAAATATCCATAACTTGGTCTTGTGTCTTCAAATGCTTGAGCTCCACTTCCTTTCTTGCAATGCACTCCCTAATGAAATGATATCTTCTGTCTATATGCTTACTTCAATCATAGTACACTGGATTCTTGTCAAGTGCTTAGACGAACTTGTTTTCAATATAAATCTTCGTTGCTTCTCTTCGAATCAAGTGAAGTTCCTTTAACATTAGCCTTATCCAAATCGCATGACAAGTACAAGAGGTTGCCGCCACATACTCAGATTCACATATAGAGAGCGTAACAAGTGGTTGCTTCTTTAATCTCCATGAAATTGCACAATTACCTATGTAAAATGTAAATTTGGTAGTACTCTTTCTGTCATCAATATGTCTAGCAAAGTCACTATCGTAAGATCCTATAAGCTTGAAATTATTAGAGGAAGTATAAAATAATCCATACTCTAACAATACTTTCAACTACTGAAGTATTCTTTTTATTACCTTCATTGGAGTTGTTGTAGGAACTTCCATGAAACGGATAACTACTCCAACATCATAAAGAATATTGAGCCTCTTGTATGTCAAGTACCTCAAACTTCCCACAAGGCTTTTAAATAAAGTGGGATCTTCCTTTTTGTCTTCTTCAAATTTTGATAATTTCGTTTCACACTCTATTGGTGTGTTCACGGCATTACAAACAAGCATCTTAAACTTCTTCAATACTTCTTTCGCATATCTTTTTTGAAAGATAAAAATTCCTTTATCTGTTTGCTTCACTTTTAGGTCCAAATAGTAAAACATGAGTCTTATACGGTTATCTTGAACTCATGAGACATCTCCTTCTTGAACCCTTCAAACAATCTCGGATTGTTGCCGATAAAGATGAGATCATGCATATAAAGGCAAACTACAAATATGTCTCCGCTATCATAGGCTTCGTATAAAGAGCAAACTCATTAAGGCAACAAACAAATCCATATTCTTGAAAGTACTTGTCAATGTGACTATTCCACGCCCTTGGTGCTTGCTTTAATCCATATAATGCCTTCTTCAACTTCAGGACTTAGTCTTCATGCCCTTTGACCACATATCCAAGTGGTTGTTCAATCTTCACTTCTTCAGCATAACCATTTAGGAATGTCGACTTCACATCTAGTTAATAGATTCTCTATTTCATTTGAGCCACCATTGAAATAAGCAGTCGAATAGTCTCCATATGAAAAAACTAGGGCAAGCACTTCTTCATCTTCCACCTTGGTTGCGTCCTTGACCTTGTCCACAACCTCGTTGACTTTCTTCTCTATCTTCCTTGAAATAAGTCTTGGCGTTGAGAGCTTGTTCCAATACTTGTCCTTGTCTTCTATTAATCTTATCTTTATGAGCTTGCAAGGGTCCCTCTAGTTGCTCAATAATCATTTCCTCCAAATTTTTTTATTCTTCAATAGAGCATACCATATAGTCAAATTTTGGAGTAAGATTTCGAAGGATCTTCTCCATCACACGAATGTCCTCCACCTCTCCATATCTCTTCATTTGATTTGTTATTGTCTTCACCCTCGAGCAATAATCCAAAATTGATTCGGATTCCTTCATCTTCATTGCTTCAAAATCTCTTCTTAGAGACTGAAGCTTTACTTTCCTTACTATTTACAATATTAGCTCTTGCCTTACCATTAAAGAACTATAGCATTCCTAAGAATAATGGCCAAAATTATAACCATTGTAGCACTCAATGTTGAATTTTTCATATCTTCTTTCATTTATCTTCAAATTATAGCCTCGTCCTCTACATCTTCCAATTCCTCGACCTCTACTTGATTGAACATTTGTCACCCTATAATTGAAGTTATGAATAGATAATTAGTAGAGTTCTCTTTTAAAATATCTTTTTATTTGATAATTACAATGTATGGCTAGGATTTATTTCTAAAATTGTCCTGTAAATAGATAATGCCTAGAATACTAGATTTTTCTATAGAACATTTAATAAGTTAGTAAGGTAGAAAGCTGAGCAATAAGTAGTAGTTCTAGAGTAATCCTAAACTCCCTATAAATACCTCTTGAACTAAGTGTTTTATGCAAGCCAAAATTTGAGTGACATATTCTTTTCTCTAATTCACTCTTCCACCTTCCAACAGAGAGTGCCTAGAGAGGCATGGAGAGAGACGGAGATTAGTTTAATGGCAACTACTAAGATGAGGTTATTGATGGTTGATTTTTAATAGAGGATCTTGGAGGCTTGTAGACATGTTTTGAGAACATCTAGGTTTTATGGGGCTGAAATCACCTGTTCTACTTTATTCCTATTTTATTCTATTACATCTCATCCACATTTTTTTCTGAGTCCTTGTAAATGTGTAAATGAGATGAGATGGAATATAGTAGAAATAGAGTAACTAGAATAGGTAATTTATTCCCGGTTTTATGATGGCAGGACAATAATTATGTGGAGTTGATTGATCAAAGTTGAAAATGAAGCACCAGTCTCATCATCATAAAGATCCGATGCGTTATTATTTCTCTTCATCATACATTGTAGCCGTATTTCATGACAATCTTGGAATAGCTTTGGATGCTGAGCGATTGATGGCGTGTCAAACTAGCAAAAATAAATTCCTACTCTAGAACACTTAAGCGAGTAAAGTGGTGAATAGGGTCGA
>JANQAP020033312.1:0-10216 GCA_026874005.2 Erythroxylum coriaceum | reverse complement strand
GCAAAACAATTTTACACATTCCTAACCCGTTCCAAATTACTATTTTACCCTTCCCATAGGTGAGGGGATGTTACATAACCCCCACTAGGAAGCGTGTTCAAATGGTTGATAGATCAATCCCCCATCCTAAAGGTGTAGTCAAAGATGTTCTGGTTAGGGTCAACATAACAGGCTTTTATCCTGAAATGACTAGACAGCCTAGTCAACACACCATAGTGGCCCTCCAGTCGATATCTGATCTAGTTGGAAGGCTCCCATAGAGCTAAACTACTGCCCTTTTTACCTAAAAGCCTTAACTTAACATTAAAAGACATAAGCAATGGAGTTGTTCTTTTTTTAAAAAAATTCCAGTAGTACAATGACTATATTTTGACCTTCCCAAAATTTTCAAGTCTCTGTAAAAGTTCAAAAACAATTCTATAATTTTTTCAAAATCCCATTATAATTTTTGGACTTTAAGTCCATTCACAAGCAATCTCAATAATCGTTTCAATAATCTTTTAAAAAAAAAACTTAGACATATTCATGCATTTAACTTTTAAACATTCATATAAATAAGTTCTTTGCATAAAATATATTTCAAAACATATTCATGAAAATGAAAATGTTCCCAAAACATTTACAAGACAAAAATGCCTACACAGCAACATATGACGAAGTTGACTACTTGTGAGGTAGAGTCTCTACTATGGAAGCCCCTGAGCATGCATTTGGGAGTTTTCATTTAAAAGCAGAAAAGAAAGTGTGAGCTAAATGAGCTCAGTGAGTGCTAGATTTTCTATTCAAATCATAATTAACAATTTAAACCTCCCTAAAACAAATTCTTCTCAATTCATATAATTCAATACTAATGTGAAACATATATACTTCCAGAAATCAAGTTTCTCAAATCACTTTTCAAATAAATAGTGGCAGCATTAAAAATGTCATGAATTATTTACAAGACATAGCCTATCATTAACTTCTTTGCTACATGTTACCCTTCGGCATAAAGTCATAGAGCTGGTTGTGCATCGCTTACCTGCAACTAGTTATCCATTAATTATAGAGCTGGTTCTACATGGCTTACCCACATTAGGATAAATGTTATATATCTGTAACACCCCCTATATGGAACCTACAACCATCCACACACATAGCAACCAAATTCCTATACACGCATTCAAGGTATATAATTCTATTCAATGCTATACATATACACATTATAAAACTCCCCAATGCTTAACATTATCATTTAAAAGTAGTAACACATCTTCACGTTTACATGGTAATCCAAAAGAAAATATAAAATTTCCTTTTTTATTACATGTGCAATCATCTGTAACTAAAAACACATTCCAAAAGTACTTTTGTTTCTATTTGTTGGTTTCGGTCTCTCCAGATGTTCCTTGTACCTCACTCCTATGACTTGGAGCTACACGAATTAATACCTGTGCAAAGTTTGAAAGCTTAGTAGGGAAAACACTTAGTTTAGATGACCACTCACAGCAATCATCTGTTAAGCACACACATTTTGAAATATCACAACTTATATACCATAAATTCACATTCATAAACCAAACATTGAAATTCAATTCTCATGTAAACAATGATGGCATACTTAAGAAAAGTGCATAATGCAAATAAGCTTCAACATATTATCCCTATATCGAAAATGCACATTTATAGGCCAAATATTGATATTCAATGCTCATTGATACAAATTATCAATATAATTGCACATCATTACAATTCATCATTACAATCAATATAAATGCTCATCAATACCGATTATTCATGTTATGATGTTGTATTTCTTATTTATGACTATTAAGTTTTTTTTTATGTGTTAAGCCTGCACATTGTCTATGGGTGTCGATAACGGGTGTTGTGGATATTCGAAGGTATGAAACGTGGATACCTTCAACTGTGGATACCCAATGGTGTCAAACTGTGGACACTGGTAGTGTCAAACTATAGCAGCTGCACCGTAACCCTATAGGCATGCCTATTTATCCACAACCAAGACAATAGAGCAGGCACTATAACATTTTCTTTAAACATTTGCAAATTTCATAATTCATATATTAACAAATCATATGATATACATTTCAAGTCATAAAATATATATTTACTTTCATACATGCAATTCATGGCTTACCACCATTAGAAGGGTATCAAAATCACACTTGTATAATCATACTATACATACATGAGTAATGAATATGCATACAAATCATTTATGTACATGTAAATTTTCTTTAGAATGTATTATGCTCAATCTTATATTCCAATGTTTAGTCTCCCAATTCATATATGGTAAGTCCTATTTCATTTATTTCTAGTTATTCGAAAAGTTTCATACACATTCAAAAAGATTCAGACAATATTCAGTAAAAATTAGAAAAGAAAACAAACTCAAAATAGTGCAATTTTAGCTAAACCTTAAAATGATCTAAAAATGGGCAAACTATCAGTCCAGGAACAAATCACACGACGAAGTCTAGTTGTTCCTTAATATTCATATAGAAAAGTTCAGAAACGGTTTTCGTGGTCTTCTACACATTTGTTCATCTATGTCTCTAGTTTCCAAAACACTAAAGATCAGTCCGTTTGGACTTCTAACATATGAGCTATAGACCAAGTATCACATGTTGCTCCAAAATAGGGTAGCATCAGGTCACCATTTTCTATCCCAATTTCCAACGTCATGAAGCAAGAATTAAGTCAGAGTATCTTCTAAAGATTTCTAGTTCAATGTCTTAGTTTTCATGTGCAACTAAAATTACCAAATTTAGAGGTCTGTAGGCTGATTTATGACTAAACAATGTGACTAGTTCAACAAACCTAGACATAATTCCACTACACGATAATCTCTTATCATATTCAACAAATTCTATACGAAATAACACCAAATAATGCCAAAGTATCATCCCAAAAACCATTCCACATCCAAATGAATATTTTTACACATTCAAATGTACATAAATACAGAAATTAACTAAGTGAAGTCCCAAACCTTAAAATTGGCAAAGTAGTTCTTCTAATGCTTTTCTTTCCCTTCTACTTTGACTTTGCTTAAATCACCAAGTGAAAAATGATGGGATGAAGAAGGTGAAATGGAGAGGAGAAAAAATTTAAGTTAAGCCATCAAAGTGTCATCCATCTTCCCTCTCCATATGCCTTTTCATGAATTTTCTAGCCTTAGACACATGTTTCAATCCCATTGGACCATATGTCACAATCCTATTGGACCATGTGTTGCAATCTCATTAGACCACGTGTTACAATTATATTGGACCATGTGTTGAAATGATATTGGAACATGTGTTACAATTCTATTGGACCATATGTTACAATTTAATTGGACACACATGCTTTAATTTTATTGGTCTATGAGTTGACTTTAGGAAAATTACATATTGGTCCTTCTTCGTCCTTTAATTCCCTCATTGGCCTATAATGTTATCAATTTAATTGATTCCCCTATGAATTAATTTTCTAATGGAATAAATTTCATGAAATTTGGTTAATTTTTCTAGGAGTTATACCCAAAACACTATAGGATGTTTAAAAATAGGGACAACAGCCATAACTCAACTTCAAGCCAGAATTAAAAAATCTTAGAGGAAGAAAAAAAGTTTCGATTCCTTCATGAAAATTTTAGATCTATGTCTCTTGTTTAATTTCCAATTTGAATTATCAAATTTTGAGGTCTACAGGCTAGGATGTGACCAAATTATATAAGTCTATTAAGTGGTACCTATCCATCTAGTGACGTACCCATTCCAAATCAACTAACTTTGGCCTTATCTTGCAAGAGCAACACAAAAGCACATCCAATTTTAACTAAAAACATCTCATAAGCAAATAAGATACTTCCTTTACGAATTCCCCTCACATCACATTCATAATCCAAGCAAACATAAAATTCCTATACATATTTCACATCTAAGTATGTATGTCCATGCTGACAAGAACAAATTACCCATTTACCCATGTCTTTTACATTAAGTACCATTATGTCTCTTACTAAGATGCACTCAATTTGTTATGTTCACTTCTTAATACACGCTAGACATTCTATAATACTTCCAGGGTATATGTTGGGACCTTACAATATCGGTAGTTATGGAGTTAGTTCTGCATCAGTTACCCACAACTGGTTAACCACTAGTAATGGAGCTGGTTCTACATCGCTTACCGGCAATTGATTAACCACTATTACGGAGTTGGTTCTACATCGCTTACCTATACTAGGTTAATCGTTATACACCGGTATAATAACAGGTATAAAACATATCGGTATACCATAAGCTAGAAACCATTTCCTTTTTATCAACCAATAACATCATCTCAATGTAAACTCAAATCCGATAAGATTTAACTTTCAAACTTCAATTCATATATTTCTAAAACATAAAATTATACTAGCAATATTCATATAAAACTCATTATCAATATTCAATTCACGATATAATAGAAATCATTTTCATAAAATCAATTTAAAGAACACTCAAATGTTATCAATTCTTTTGCAAATTTTTAGTCATATAAAAAATTAAAATACACTCACTGTTTTGCATACTTATCGCCAAGCACACTTAAGTGTTCGGTGCCTCTCCCTTACCTATACAAAATGCATTGCGCTTAGGAATTTATTTCCAAGTTTGAAAATAAGACATTAAGACTATAAATTTGGTTTAACCGAATTTGAGATTAGTATTTAATCGTGTAACATGTACATTAATTGTATTTCAACTTACTTCTGTAAGCTAACCTATTGTTCTCCATTTCCAAATATAACTTCAAAAGTCAGTTGATTACCATATTTTATCCATTCTAATTTACCAATTTCTTCAAATCACTATCTCACCCAAATTCACCATAGCACTATCATGTATGATGAGTCACAGTTATGACCCCTGTCCAGAATTCATAACTCTACTTATTACTAAATTTTCACAAAGTAAATGTTCACATTAGGTTTTAAGGTCTTCTAGACATTTGTTCCTCATGTCTCTATCTTCCTTATCATAAAAAACAGACCATTTGAAATTCTAAATCAAGAAACATGCACTAAACATCATAAGCTTCTCCAATACAAGGGCAACATGAGATCATTTTCAATATCAAATTCCAATATGATTTAACCAAAATTTGGTCAGGGTCTCTTCAAGGAATTTTTATTAATATATTTTAGGTTTCATTTCTAGTTAGAATCACCCAATTTAGAGGTTTGGAGGCCGACTTGTGGCCAAAACAATGGGATTGATTCAAACAAACTAAGATAGAATTCTACTACATGTAACTCTCTTGTCATATTTAACCAATTCCATGGAAAGAAACACCAAAATAACACCAAGGCACCATTAATCTTAAACACATCCATCCTATACTAAAAACCCATAAAAATTAGGAATTTAAGCTTGGAAAACTTACCACTTTTTCCTCAAAGATTTTGGGTATTTGTTAAATACCTTTATTTGATCAAGATCTCTTCAAATCTCCATCAAAACCCATAAAAAATGGAAGCCCTTTTTTTCCTATCTCTTGGCCAACCTTCACACTTGCTTCTTCTCTTTTCATTTTTTTGATCTCTCGTGTTTACTCTCTCTCAGACACTTATTGTTATGTTAAAGAATGAAGTTAAATGTCTTACTTTATGCTTTTTCATACTCATTTAATGGATTCCACAAGACACCTTCCTATTGGTTCTCTTCTAATGACTCATCCTATCACCAGCACTATGTAAAATGACCAAATTGCCTTTTAATGAATACCAAAAAGACTAAATTACCCTTTAATGCATTTAATTCACCAACTAACTGAATTAAATCCCAAAAATATTCCACAACTGTCTTATCATCAAATTGACTATGAAATACTCGAATTAGGGTCAATACTTATTGATTTGATGCTTTAAAGATTTTGGAATGAGTTTAAAATCATTAATAACTATTACTTTCCAAAAAGGATATTTTAGTCCTAAACTTTCGAAACTCCCAAAATCCATCCTATCTGACTTATTTTCAATTCGTTTCATTATTATTGGACTCTAATACTTATTCTGGATAATTTTCAATATTTCAGGGTTGGGTCCCACAAAAATCATTATTCATCCAAAAATACTATTCACTAAACATGAAAATTTATATTCAATGAACAGAAAGGTTTAGGGTTTTACACAAAAAGTTCACTTTTCCCATAGATTTTGTATTCTTAGACATAGAAGAAGTTGTGGAGACACCTATTATCCTAGGGAGATTATTTTTACCCACCGTCCAGTCTATCATAGACATTGATAAGGACAAATTGACTTTAAGAGTTGGGGATGATAAGGTGTCATTTAAAATGTCTAATGTTAAAAGTAATTCTCTCAAATTTATGGATTCTATAAAGAGCAATGAATCTTTTGAAGAAGTTGAGCAAGGTTATACTTGTAAGGACTCATTAGAATGACCAAAATTCTAACAAAAGACTCAAAAGAAGAAGAAAATGAAAAAGAAAGTTAGTAAGAAGCATAGTCTGGTAGCTTGAGTACAGTTAGTGAAAGTTATAGTGGCACTACCATCATGTGACCCATTTGAACCACCATGAGCAAACAAAGATCATTAAGCTAGCGATGGTAAACAAAGCACTCATGGGAGGCAATCCATGATTTTCAATTTTTATTTGTTTCATCTTTCATATTAGATTAGGTTTCTAATTCTGTTTATATATGCTTTTGAAATAAGTTGAACATCTTGAGGAGATCAAGCATAAGAATGACTTGGAATTCTTACTTTTCTCTTTTTCATAATCGATGAGAATGGTTTAGCAAGGGAAACAACGAGGTGATGATGCAATTATAAGGAGTGGAAGGACCTCGGGAGTGAAATGAGGAAAAGAAATAAAAATTAGGAAATAATGTAGGAATTTCCAGTGTAATATCTTGTTTTCTAGTACATGCTTAGGGTTTAACCCTAGATCAAGCATTGCATATACATGCATAACATTAGAATTCATATACTAATTGATATTTGTACACATTACAAGTAAGCGTATGCACTCATTTGACATGTCCCGGGGTATGAAAAATGTTAACTGAACATGATGTGGATTGTGAGTTGGTATGTCTTAAATTTTGGTATGATTGGATTTCAATTAATAAATTGGAATTCAATGTTAGGAATTAGGAAATTGATGAATTAAAATGTAAATTTGGACTAGGAAAAATGCCAAGTAGTAGGATAAATTGATACATGAAAAATTAGGGTGATTAAGCCTAAAAATTGAGTGACATTTGGCATAGTTAAATGTGTGACAAATAGACTAGTAAATAAATGACAATTGGACCAATTCTTATGTAACATGTAGACCAATCTTAGAGTGATATATGGATTGATTAAAGGGTGACAAATGGCAACATTATGAGTGAATTAGTGGTAGCTTAATTGTTGAACAAATGGTTAGCATGTTTTAAGACATATATCTTTATAAGTTAATGACACCTAGCTAGCTCATTTGCATGGCAAATTCCAGCACCCAAGTTTCTGCTTCCTTCCTTGTCTCCTTCACCAAAATTTTCCTTTAAAATTTGCTTGAATGCTAGCCAATTTTTTGCATGAAAACCACACCTAAATCCTTCACCAAATTGCCAAGAAAACTAGTTGAATGTGATCTTCATTTTGCTATCCAAAAATCACCTTGCTTTCACCATAAGTTTGTGTTGATTTTGCTTGCTTGGATACTTGGTTTAATCTAAAGTTTTGTGTTAAATTGGAAGCCTAATAGGTAAGTAACAATATGAGTTTTATGGCATGTTAAATGGTATAGGAATGATGCTTGAATTGGAATGAAATGCATGAGCAATTGGTGATGATATGTGCTGGAAAATTAACCTTGTATGATAATTCCTAGTTTGGTTTTTATGTGTGGAAGTTATTGATTTGTAAGTTACTTAATGAATGGTTTTTGAATTGTTCTTGACATGAAATTAATGTACAGTTGAGGCATGAACAAGGGGGAATTGAAGCGAAATTGATGAACTATGGTGAAGGGGTGTTGAAGGTGTATGGCGTGAGTTAATTGTAGTGGTTCCATTAAACAGACATCGGTATTTTAGGCATAACTTGACCTGTAGATATCAAAATTGGGTGATTTTAATTGTAGATTAAACAAAATACATATGTATACAATTCTTATAAAGGAATAGACTTTTATTTCTGTCGCTAAAGGTTTTGAATTTTGGCTTAAAGTTTAGTTTTGGTTATTGTCACTATTTGAGAACAATTTGTAGTATTTTAGGTGTAACTCTAGAAATAATGAACCAAATTGTATGAAATTTAGTTCATTAGAAACTTAATACATACAGGAACATTTTTTTAGAAGAACATATTACCTAGAGACCTTAGTTTCTATGTCAGAATGGCCATACAAAACTGACTTGAAACTTTTCCTCAGAAAATATGGAAAACTAATGAAGGAAATGGATGGGAATTTCAGATAACCCATACCATGATCATGGGAAGCCATACACGATCATGGGAATGGCATGGCAGTAAAGAAAATGTTATTCTGTGTGATTTTTAAACTAATTAAGGATAAGGAACTTAACTATGATGTATTTGGACTTGATTAAGGTTTAAAATGAACATAATTTGATGTTGGAAAAGTTGATTAAATGTGTGATAAGTTTTGATTGATAATTGATGTTATACTTAAAGGAAAAGAATGTTTAATAACATTGTATCTATGCTTGGAAAGAAGGAGTGTTAAAGGAATAAAGATGATCATATGAATGCAAATGTATTCCAAAGAAGATAAATAATGCATTAGGAATGAATGAATGAGAATTGGGAATTATTTGAATATTTGTAATGTTAGAAAATAGTTAATAAATGTATGGTTAATGAATTGAGCATGATCAAGTGAACTTAAGGTATTAACCTAATTGCAACCTAGCTATGTACAAACTATGATGTTTGAATGTTTATGAATTGGGATTAAGGAAACATACCCAAGAAAGTCATTGAGTATGCATTGAATATGGCACATATATATGTGCATAATTGGATATGTATTTGTTTGATCACTTTAGTAATGTGTACAATGTATGTGTATTTAGACGCTCAAGTCGAATGCCATCAATAAGAAATTAGTAGACCATCCAAAAAATAACATATATCAGAGCGTATTGTGAGTCAACCTAGATGATATCACTAGGATTGATTTATTTATGTTTCTGTTTAATTCCCATATATTGAACTATTAATGACTTGATTGTGATAATATCGAACTTTAAGGTCTGAGGAGATTGACATTTGGGAATGTGTTGGAAGTTTTCTATTTGCATATGAAATCTGAATGACATCTTTTTGCATCTAAATTCTGAATGATTTCTGAATACTCAACGAAAGTTGAATGCTGGACTAAGGTCCGATGAATATGAGATTCTAACTGTGCTTTATAAGTAATTGTTGTTTATGACATATTCTATGATTTGATGCATTAAATTAAGTGTATGATTAGATAAAGGCGTTGTGAATAAAGTAGCCAGTCTGAAAGAGCTTTAAGCTTAGAATTCTGCACGTAGAGCTTTGCTATATGATTTCTGTATCTAATTGAACCCAATATTGGTCAATATCTGCATCTATATCTGTAGGCACTCAGTCACAACAAATAATAACAAGAGTGGAGTCTCATAAGCATCTGCATTAGTATATGATTATGAACTATATGATTATGAAAATACTTCTAAATTGTGATGATAGTGTGATATGCTTCACTTGTGTACTTTTGATAAAATGATTAACTGAGATAGATGATGATGTTACCTAAAAAGATGATATGATTTACTGAAATGAAGACTATTGTGTATTTGGTTTATATTTGTTATGTTTGAGGTGGTGAATGAGTGAAATCATCAATGTTGGTTCACTGATTGAGTTTGCAAAACTCATCAAAATTGCAATGTGGCTTTTTAGGTACGAGACAGGAGACCTAGTTCCTAAGGTATTCTAGAAGATTGATTTGGATTAAGTTATGGCTCAAAGGTCTGTTAGCTGGCATCTGAGGAGTTGTAGTTATGTCTAAGTAGTTTTCTTTACATGTAGATCTTTTGTATAAAGAGAGATGTTTATGATAATGTAAATATTTGTTAAGTGAAAGTATTGCTTTAATGTAACTTTTGTTAATTAATGAAATGAGGAGTTAAGTTTTTAAGCATTGTGTTCTTTGTTTGATGCCATATAAG
>JANQAP020033294.1:0-10217 GCA_026874005.2 Erythroxylum coriaceum | reverse complement strand
AGGCGGGTCATACAATTCATTCCCACCTGGAGCTAGTTACACACATCCGTGACTTCTATATGAAACTAATGAGGAGACCGGAAGAGACTCGGGCGAGGTTTGGCGTTAAGAATGTGTTGCGGTATTGCCCTAGTCCAGACATTATTGAGATGCTCACAGTCCCTTTCACAGCACAACAAATTCAGAAAGTAGTTTTCCGACTACATAGCTCTAAAGCATCAGGATCCGATGGGTTTACGGCGGGATTCTTTCAATGGACTTGGGACATTACTGGAGCTCTAGTCACAGAGGCTATCATGGAATTCTTTGACAGAGGCATATTGCTGAAGGAGATTAATCACACCTATGTATGTCTAATTTCGAAGAAGCTGAGACCAGATCAAGTCACAGATTTTCGATCTATTTCTTGTTACACAACGATTTATAAGATTATTGCAAACTTATTGGCTGACCGGTTAAAAAAGGTTTTGAATTAGGTTGTTTCGAAGACTCGGGGCGCTTTTCTGCCCTCTAGGAACATAGGGGATAATATATTGTTATTACAAGAATTGATGGGGGAGTATCACACGAGGAAAAAGTTAAAGAGTTGTGCACTGAAGATTGACCTATACAAAGCTTATGACACGGTTAGCTGGGTTTTTTGGATGAATATCTAGAAGCAACCAGGATCCCTACGAAGTTCCGAATGTGGTTACAACAGTGCATCCAAACGACCACCATGAGTGTATTAGTCAATGGCACACCCTCATTGCCTTTTAATAACACTAGAGGGATTAGGCAAGGGGATCGTCTTTCCCCTTACCTTTTCACTTTAGCAATGGAGGGGCTTTCTCGTTTACTCTCGACACTGGTGGAGTGTAATGGACTGTTCCGATTTCACTATCGATGTAGTGAGCTCAAGTTGACTCACTTGCTTTATGCGGATGATGTAATACTCTTGTGCGAGGCTGATCCTTAGGTAATTTCGATTTTATTGAGTGGGATGGCTACTTTCTCAGAGTGGTCGGGAATGGAGATTAATTTGCGGAAGAATGGGGTTTACGTGTCAGCTAATTTGCGGAATCCAGGATAGGCGGCTGAGTTGGTGGGCTGCTCTCTACAAGATACTCCATTCCATTATTTGGGGGTTCCCATCACATCGGGAAAACCCAAATTTTCTGATTTTCAGCCTTTATTGGAGAAATTGAAGGCCAAAATATGTGTGTGGCAAAACCGTTTTCTTTCCATAGCAACGAGAGTTACACTCATCATGTCAGTGTTGAATAGCATGCATATTCATTGGGCGGCTCATGTGGTCCTTCCCAAGAAGGTGATCAAAGAAATGGAGAGGATAATGAAATCATTTTTATGGACCAGGAAGCATGACAATAATAAGGGAGCCAAGGTTAAATGGAGTGAGATTACGACACCAAAGAAACAAGGGGGTCTTGGTATAATATCAATCACACAAATGCAACGGGTATTGCTAATGAAGAGAATTTGAAGACTATTTGTGGACAAAGAAGAGTTGTGGGTAAAGTGGATTCAAAGCTATCGGCTAAGTGGTCATAGTTTTTGGCAACTTAGTAGCTATAGAGACCACTCTTGGATTTTCAAACATATGCTGCAATTACGGGAGACGATTTATCCTATTATGAAGGTAAGGGTGGGGAATGGTGAAGAGGACAAGTTTTGGTTTGACAATTAGTCCACGTGTAGCCTTTTATGGGAACGTGCTGACTTGTTCCCTATCCAAAATCGGATTCCAATGGAGGCAACACTGTGCTGGATTAATCAGGAACGGGAACGAAGGGCTAATATAAGATTCTCACATGTGCTAGATACCTATCTTGCTGGAGTTACTATATGCAGTAGAGCTGACAAGATACTTTGGAATGCACACTCCAGCGGCGAGTTCAACAACAAATCGGCCCGCCATCTTGCAAGGACACCTTTGGTAGCAGTACTGTGGGATGATCTTGTATGGAGACAGGTCTTGTGCCCAAAATCTTCTATCTTTTTGTGGTTGGCTATAAAAAATCGCTTATGCACTAAAGATAGATGGTATGGTAGTTTTGATCCTATATATGTGTTATGTAAACTAGTTCTAGAAAGCCAGGATCATTTATTTTTTGAATGCCCTTATACGAAAGTGGTGTGGAGTCATGCTTTGAATATGCTAAGGATCCCGAGATTCTCATTTCATTGGACGGAGGTGGTTAACGATATGATTTAGCTGACCAAGGTAGGACAAATTAACAAAACAATATTCTCATCAAGACTGCTTTTCAGATGACGATTTATTACATTTGGCGGGAGCGAAATAGGAGAATCAAAACCCAAGATGAAGAACCGAAATATGTACTTGCTGAGTCAATCGTAAATTTAATCGAAGAAGTCTTGGTGGCAAAAGGGATGCAAACAACCATCAGCCCGGAACTAAGGAGGATATGGAGGATTTAATGGCTGTAGGTTTTTATGTGTAGTTCTGTCCCCAGAATTGTAACATGGAGCTGGATTTCTTTTCTTTTGTTTTTCCATGTACTGGAGTGTACATATTCATAAATTTTTAGATATAATATTAAAGTTTAAAATTTCAAAAAAAAGTTTGAGTCAATTATGAGCTAGTAAGGATACAAGAAGACTGCTTCTAATCCCTGTGTATTTGTTCAAAACATTTCTTAAAATGACCATCATTTTATTAATTTAAATGATGACATGTTAATTGTTAGTTATAAGGCTTCTAATGTTAACAGATTAAAAAAAAGAGCTTAATAAGTTTTTTGAAATGAACGATGTAGGACTAGTAAGACAAATTCTTGACATACAAATCATTTGTGATAGAGAAGCAAAGAAATTATGATTGTCTCAAGAAAAGTTTATATAGAAAGTATTTTATCAATTTTGCATAAATTAACGCTAAGCTGATAAACACATCTCTTGCTACTAACTTTAGGCTTATGATTGTCAGAAAAGTATATTGAGAAAGTATTTTATCAATTTTGCATAAATTAAAGCTAAGGTGATAAGCACATCTCTTGCTATTCACTTTAGGCTTAACAATAGACAATCTTCATCTGAAGAGAAAGAGAAAGAAGACATATAGAATATTTCTTATGCATCTCCAATAAAAAGTTTGACGTATGGAATGATTTGTACAAAGCTTGATATTGCTCATACAGTTAAGTGCAATTTTGTCCCCAACCTAGTAAAGAGCATTGAAATCTTATAAAGTGGATTATAAGATATCTTTGAGTTACTTCCAATTTGAAATTGTGTTTTTGAAGTAAGATTTCATACTCATTTTAAGTTTACTGGTTTAGACATGGCAGCTGATGTTAACTCGATGAAGTCCACTTTAAGCTATCTAATGACTTCTATAGTGGGAGCTATTACTTGACAATCTAAGTTACAAAATTGTGTTACATTGTTCTCTACCAATGATGAATTTATTACTACAACTGAAGCTTGTAAGGAGTTACTTTGGATGAAAATGTTTCTTCCAGAACTCATTTTTAATTAAAAGATGTATGTTTTTTTTTGTGATAGTCATAATGTTATACATTTTAACAAGTATCCTACTTTTCACGGTAGATTTAAACATATCAATGCGAGATATTATTAGATATGCAACATTTTGGACTCTAAATTGCTTGATATTGAAAAAGTGCATACAGAAGATAATGATTCAAACATACTGATGAAGTCTTTATTGAGAGAAGTTTGATGCTTGTTGTTTATTTACCAGTTTGGCAGAGATCCCACTTAAATCAGAGGGGAAGTTTGTTACTAGTCACCTTCAATGAAGCCCATTATAATTTAAAAAATGATTTATTATGTTTATTTTGTGTGGAAAGCTATAACCTTCATAAAGAAGCTTTGACTTTTTCTTAAAGTTGTTAAAGTCACACTATAAGAGATGTGCTTATTGCTATCTTCTCCCTTTAGTGTGGTGCAGAGAAGCAGAAGCAGTTAACGTTGACAATAAAAGAGAAGAATTGTCGTTGTATATGGAAAGAACTGTCGTGATATAAAAAAGAGTCTTTATCTAAATTTTGACATACATATTATTGATAATCACTCTTATTAATGAGTATTTATTAATGTGAACTCTTAGAACTATCATAGACTTTTTTTATATACTCATTAATTTTATAGTAGATTATTTTTTGGACTAAGTCTCGTGACTTTTACTTCTCACATTAAATTGATATTTTTCTATGAGATTTTTTGTGTATTCATATTTGCTCCCGATTGTTGGAACTAGAGAGCTCATTTTTATGGGAGATTTTCAATATGGGCCCAGCGAGAGAACATACTCGTAGACTTTGACACCACACTTCAACACAAAACTTTAAGGCATTAGGTTTATGAGTCATTTCTACTTATATATCCTTCACTAGTTTTATCTCTTTTTAATACGGGATTCTTACTTACACTTGACATTCCAACCCTTATAATTTCATTCAAGCAAAAATAATTTATTTTATCCACCATATTGTATTATTATTACTTATGTTGCATTTAACTTCCTTTTTAACACCAGGAACCTTGTGAGAGCATTTTATTCTCCAAACTCTCGTTTGATTCAATTTCTGCAACAACTTCGGTAGCTAATGGTCCCCTTAGTCATTAGGTTTTCGGCACAATAATCAACCTCTCAAATTTCAATAAACTATGTAATATTAATTTTCTAGCAATAAGATTTCATATAATCAGACAAGGTCGTTGTAACAGGTAATTAACATTGGATTACATCATAATTCCCGATTAGAGAGAAATATGTTTTAACTGTTCTAGTGATTGCGCGAAATTGTAGAAAATTTTCTTTTACACTTTTTCAAATATAAAAACAGAAAAATTCAAATTATACTTTGGAATAGCAGATATATATCTTGCAAGCACAAATTTGAGGAATGTAATGACAATTAGATAAAGAGAAAGGGAACTTTTTCCTCTGTAATTTATATAACAAAAGAGTAAAATGGAACACCTTTGTTTTCTATTATAAATAGGGGTAAAATAAAAAATTATAAACTTTGCTCAATTTTACAATTATAGCCTGAATTTTAAAAAATTACAATTAAATATCTAAACTTTCAATTTTGTTATTTCTAGTTCAATGTTAGTGTCTCCTCCGTTAAGTTTGCTGATATGACTTGCCATGTGTTCCAAAAATCTTAACAAAAATACATTGTTTAATACACATCAGATTAATTAATTGAAGTTAACAAAACTAGGTCATTTAGTTAAAATAACAAATTAAAGAAAACTAAATGACGTAGTTTTGATTTTCAAATCCCTAAACGTTGCCCCTTCCTTCTGCTTTTGAAATCGCCCCCTTCAGGTTGACTTTCTCTGTCAGTTGTGAGCTAGCATGAAACCAAACTAACGAAATAGATAACTCTTCATGTTATTATAGAACTACCACTATGAGGTTTCCACATTCTATGGTCATCTGGTCGCTTAGTCTGGCTCTTCTTCATTTCTATTCCTTATCTCTATTACTATTACCATATACCATTGGTTCAATCCAATTTCCCTCCTAACCAGACCATCATTCTTCAAAAATGGCTTGCTATTTCGACATCAAATCACTCACTCACACCAACCCCTGAAACTACAAATCTTAATCACATTGTTTTTAGGATTGCTTCCACATCTGAGCTATGTACCACGGGAAAAACTACGTCAAGCTATGGTGGAAACCAGAGAAGATGCATGGTGTAGTGTGGTTGGACAAGCCAGTGAAGAAGGAAACAGACGACCTTCAGGAATATCAAAACAGATGACCTTCACTGGTTGGACAAGCCAATGAAGAAGGAAACAGACGACCTTCAGGAAGGGCGCGATTCAAAAGCAAAGGAAGGGGGTAGCGTTTAGGGATTGAATATCAAAATTAGGTCGTTTATTTTTCTTTAATATGTTACTTTAACTAAACGACATAGTTCTGTTAACCTCAATTAATTAATCTGACCTGAATTAAAAGACGTAGTTTTATTAAAATTTATGTACCATGTAGTAAGTCACGTCAGTAAATTTAACAGAAATATTAACATTAGGTTAGAATTGAAAAAACTAAAAGCTTGAGTATTTAATTTTCACTTTTTAAAGTTTGGACTAAATTTTCAAAAATTGAGTAAATTAAGATTTTTTTGTAATTAACCCTTATAATTAGAGCTGAAGACGAAAGAAGACTAGAGTGGTTTAGTGTATTCTTAATCAACTACCCAATTTGTGTACAAAATGAGCATAATGCTTGAAATGCCAATAACCTAACTAGCTACTGAAATCGACTACTTCTAAATCAGACCAAGCTACAATTGGAAAACAAATCATAATCGAATCATAGATGGAACGAAAAAAAATTTTTTTACAATTTTCAGTTGGATCACAGTAATTGAATAACTTAAAAAACATTAATCACAAAATGTGAAATCGTGCATGATTCAAAATTTCTATTGAAATCTTTTCGAAACCTTTTCTATATATCAATCATAAGTTATTCAATCATCCAGTCTCTAACGGTATCCATAGAACAGTAAAAAGACACTAAACCCTTTGAGAGGAAATTATCATTAGTGCTAACTCCCTTATGCTTATTCCTATAAATAGAAAAGGCATTAGATTTTTATTAAAATTAAATGTTTCAATTATAATTAAAGCCAAACTCTAATTATAATTTAATTTAATTTTAATAAAATCAAATATCTCATATTTGATCCCTAAATTTTCTTAAACTTCCAATTTAAGTCCAAATTAATTAAAATTGAATTTTCTCTTTTAAACTACTCTTTATGTATGACCTATCAAGTTCTTAATATGTTGATAATGATTATAAATTATAATTCTAATTATGATTAAAATAAATTAAAAGGAATTATAATTTATAATCATTGATTTATTTTTAATTCTTTAATTAAACAATTTATAATTATAGATTAAGATTGACATATAGCAGTATGTCATGACCACTCAAATATTAGGAATGTGAAAGTAGTTTGACCTAATCTATTCATGCATAGTTATAGTGTATAATTTAATCATTTCATCATTCAATATTCTAATTGAACAGAGTATGGATATAGTATCTATTCTTTTAAATCTAAAGGGTAATTATAAAAAAACTCAAAAATTTATCAATTTTGCAATTATAGCTTAAATCTAAAAAGTGGCGATTAAATACTCAAACTTTTAATTTTTATTCAATTCTAGCCTAACTTTAGTATTTTCATTAACATTGATGACGTGGATTGTCATATAAGACAGAATCCTTAAATACTTATGTACGTTAAATTTAATTAAGTTTAAAACTAATTAAGTTTAACTAAACTACACTATTTTGGGATTGAAATCCCTAAATCAATCAATTCATTCTAGCATAGAAAGAAAGAGGGCCTAGAGTGGCAAATTGAGATTTCATTCAGATTATTGGAAACTATGTCATTGTCATCTCACATCAGCATGATAGAGTGTTGTTGTAATAAAAACTATGTCGTTGTGGTCTCATATCAACATGACATAATGTTGTTGTCATCTTGCATCGGTATGACAAAGTTTGATTTAAGGATTTCAATACCAAAACGACATAGTTTAGTTAAACTTAATTAAGTTTGACCTGTATAAGTGTTTAGGATTTTTGTCTTATGTGACAAGCCACATTAGCAAAGTTAACTGAAATACTAATATCAAGATAGAATTAAAACAATAGAAAGTTTGAGTAGTTAATTGCCACTTTTTTAGGTTTAGGCTATAATTATAAAATTGAGTAAAGTTTGTGATTTTTTTGTAATTAATCCTAAATCTAATTATGTTCGTTCTTACTAATTAGAAATTGATATTTGAAAAAACTTATTTAAATGTCAATTCACTGTGACTAGAGAATTCTTGAAATCACTACTAATCAAGAACAGTGGAGCATTTTTCTACTTAATTTAGAGTGACAAATCATTTATTAACTTACTAAACTATCTCTATATGGTTTATGCTATATAAGTACTACTGACTAAGCTAATCCTAAGTAGAACAAGTCATAAATAGCATCAAAGCACAATAATTCTCACATGAGATACCTTGTTAATCTCAAGTCTAAGGATCAATTTTATAACCATCACAATGAGAAAATTCATTCACATACAAATAAGTAATATTCTATTTGGAATTCTCATAATCGGGTCACTTTAATTAACTTATTCTTTAATAAGCACTCATATATTTGTTTAAGTATCTTCATTCTTTAATTTATGAGATTAATTACTTTTTTATACAAAAATATAACATATGTTAGTTTTACCATTTCATCAATATTCTGTCTTTATAAAACTACAACTAAGAACAATTTGAGAATAATACATAAATGCAAATTGAATATCATAATTATAACTTCATAATTTTAATTACACAGTAATTATTCCAGAAATTTTACCTTTAATAATAAAACATTAAATATAATTAATATAACACATAAAGATAAAAACTATTTTTATTAATTAAAATAATAATGTCATACATAAAATTGCAACTAATCAATGAGCTGTAAGGGCATAAATTAATAACTGCACTCTCAGATAAGTCACTTACTAACTAAATTCTAAATGTACTTGCCGAAACTATGATACTATTAGCAATAATCTTTGTCAACTTTTGATGGTAAACAAATAAAATTCGCAAGAATCATGCATACCTAAACTTAGGACCAGTTCGAAGCATAGCCACTAAATCCTCTGTGGTGGTCGCCGTATGGGTAGCCTAAACTGCAAGAGCCTCCTTCAGGTACTTATGATGTAACAGCATCTCTTTTTTTTTTTCAAAAGATGTAACAGCATCTGAAAAATCAAAATGATGTAATAGCTTCTCAAAAAATCTCCAATTTAACCGCAGTTGCTTGTAACTGTATCTGTCAGTTACTTGATATAAAGCAATAGTGTTAGTAACTGTTAATTTTTCAGCACAAACGAAAACAGAAAAATAAATACGAAATTAAAAAAATCAATATCGATATTTGTTAATGCAGTTCGATATATCTTGCCTACGTCTGTGAGGCCCTCAGCCAACTTAATTATTTTACTAACGACAATAGTTTTATACAAGGCTTTACTAAGCCGACACCACTCAACCCTTGACACTATCCCTCGTCCTCACAACTCGTGAAAGAATTTCACATCCAATAATACTACCGCCTTGTACTAACCTCAACAGAGGATTTTTTCAAACAATGTTTAATGATAATAGAACAAAATAAACAACTCAAGTGATTAAAATAAATTGGAACAAAAACGAAAACACTTGAGATATAACCAAACAACTTCCCAATAACTTAACTCCTTCCAAGAAAGGATTTGAAAAATGTTCACCAATTGAAAAGCCTTAATCTATTGCCTACATCGCTTGAAGCTCCAATTGAAATCAACACCAATCAATTTATCGTCAACAAGAAAACCATAAAGAAGAAACACGCCAACCACTACTAAATCAACTTTGTCTCTTACCACTCATCACCGTGGCCAACATGAGATGATCCCATCACAGAATAAAGACTTGGGTTGCATACAGAACTCAATTGGAAGTGAACCACCTCGCCATGTTTTCGGCAATCATTAAAGAGAACATCAATAAAACACCCCCGTATATAAGAACAAAGACTTATATTGTATAAAGAAATCAATTGGAAGATAGTCACTCACCCAACCTATATGGCAATCATCTCCTTTTTGGCAATAATGTATTTACGACAATAATAAGAAAAAGAACCTTGACAGTACACCACCGTAGGCACATCCAAGAACAAGATACTCACATCATGCAAGAAGTCTTCACATCGTAGAAATTTTCATTCATCACATCTTTTAGTCACGTGTAATGTTTTAAAAATCGGACCGGACATCGAACCGATCGAAGGAAAGGTTTAAGGTTTAGAGGTTCAACCTGTAGTCAACTACTATAAAACCGATATATAATAAATAAGAAATAAAACTTATAAGAATAAGTAAAAATAAAATATTTTATTGAAATAAAAAATACAACAATGTCTATTATTATATAATGAACTAATAATAAACAAATATGAGTCTAGTATAAAACTTAAAATAACAATAAAAATCAAAATTGTATTTCTGAAGGAGGATGCGTCTCATCATCGTCAAAAGCTTCAAATTCTCCAACGCTATTTAAAGATTCGTAAACTACGCTTTCATCCAAAGTATTTGCATCAACTTCTTCTACTGCATTAAAATAAATTA
>JANQAP020033251.1:0-10219 GCA_026874005.2 Erythroxylum coriaceum | reverse complement strand
TACCCTCAATTTCTTCTCATGCATTTATTCCATAAGCTATTATGCTTAAGTTAATGAAAAAAATTTCAGGGGGCCGACAAAAAATCATTGATAAAATCAGAAAAAGAGTTGGCTTCTAGTACTTTAAGTGTCTTACTTTTGCAAGAAGGCTCTAACTGGTTAACTTAATGCTAAGCAACCTCTCAACCTTTTAGTTTTTACACTTGTTGTTGCCCAAGAAGCTAGTTAAAGATGTGGAAAATTTGATCATAAACTATTTATGGGCTGGGGACCAAAATTTAAAATCGTATGATGAAGTCTGGTAGGGGAAAGCTTACTTGCCAACAAATGAAGGAGGGCTTAGAATTCTATTCCTTTAGCTAGTTAACAAAGCACTTTCAGTGGCCTAAAGAATATTACATGAGATTAATTCTTTATGGGTTAAGTGGGTTTGTGGGTTTTATTTGCAAAGCAAGAGCATATAGAGGATTAAAGCAAAATTTGACTTCTCTTGGATAGGGCTCCAAGTACTGAAGACTAGAGAATCCATACAACACCTTATCTAGATACGAATTGGTAATGACTTAGATGCTTCATTATGCAATGGCAATTGGAGTCC
Source organism: Erythroxylum coriaceum (assembly GCA_026874005.2). Taxonomy (NCBI): domain Eukaryota; kingdom Viridiplantae; phylum Streptophyta; class Magnoliopsida; order Malpighiales; family Erythroxylaceae; genus Erythroxylum; species Erythroxylum coriaceum. Next base: position 9,621 of record JANQAP020033251.1, on the reverse strand, counting down.
TTTAGGGAATTTGTATATGCATCCCAATTATAACTCCCTAAAGGCATTTTACCCAGCTCAAGTAAAAGTAAACAACTTGATAATCGATGTTACTTGGAACTGTTCTAACAAATTCTCTAGCATCTCTTAAAACTAGACCCCTCCCTTATTCTGCAGACCTTACAAAGAAGGATTTTACTTAATGGTTGAGACACCACTCCAAGGAATTCACATCAAAATTTTGTAGAGAATCTATGATATCTGTAGCACCAAAAGTACCTTGGTTCAACATAGTATAAAACAATTCATTATCTCCCAAAATGTCCTTTATCTAATGAATTGCAGTTTAAGGAAGACTCTTAACCTATGACAAACTCAAAAGCATAATCCCAGCTTGAATAACTCTGAATTACATGCTATACATGGGGAACTTTGGGTCAAACAAATATCTATTTTTCAATTGTACTCATTCCAAGCAAATATGGATGAACGTCCCAACAAGTGTGAGATTATATGTCTATGTAACGATTGGAGTGATGTGGTATCCTAGGAAAACAAACCCCCTAACTTAAAGGTTGATGTAGTACAACTCCTCTAGATGCTATGAGATGTTATGTATAATCTTTAAAAAGAAAGAAACCGAAGAATATTTAAGGGGAAATTTTAATGTTAACAATCTCTAACTTGTAAACTTGTATGTAATATGGGAGATGGTGATTGTAAGAGGGAGCAACTTGAAACTCGCAACGAGAATCATAGAAAATTGACTTTTGTAAAACTAATTATTAAAAAATCCAATTGGTTCGGTCAATTCAATTTTAAAAATCTTGAATCGTCCAACTTTTCAGTTTGGTTTTTAACTTTTTGGTTCAATTTACCTTAATAATTCTTGTTGATAAAAATTGATCAATTTATTAATTAATTGGCAAATTTTTATTAAATAATAAGTTTTTATAAACCAAAATAAATAAGTTAATTTTAATTTGACATTCTCTTTTTTCTCTTTCAATCATATTTCAAATTCTTTACTTTTATTCAATCTTTAACAATTTTTATTACATTCTAATATTGATTGAATCTTTTAAACCTTAAATCTCTTATCTTACCTATTTAACTTCTGATACAATTTTTAAAACATTCTGTAAAACCACTGCATCCATACTATCTAGAACTAAAGAAAGTAAGGTATGCTATGACCCAAACCTTTTTTCAACTGCATTGAGAATATATTATTACCTACTACACTTCTTGATTCTATACAATACTCCTAATTATGGTAGTAGTAGTAACATCAAGAGGGCTCTCTTAAACTTTGAAGATACCCATACTAATTGGAATGTCATATGGGTTGCTTTCTTCTTGTGATATTAAAAAACATACTAGAGAACTGCTTTTTAATGAACATATATAGGCTGAGAAAAGATAACCATTATAGTAAACCTTTTGAAAAGATAAGGACTTCTACTTTCCTTAAGAGAAGATCTTCACCTTTTAGATTTTCAAACTTCCTAGTCTCTCAACCTAACTTCCTTCAGACAGTAGAAGAGGCTTGGAATACTCAAATATGAGGGAACCCTATGTTTTGTGTTGTGTCAAAGCTCAAACTAGTAAAAAATGCTCTCAAATCCCTAAACTCAGTTCAAGTAGGTGATATTAATGATAGAGTTGAAACTTGTTAAGCTATCCTGAATAACATCCAAGACCAAATGAGGATTTTGCCTAATAGGACTCAACTAGCTACCGAAGAGCATGAGGCTGTGACCAATCTATTTAATGCTTTAAATGATCAAGAATCCTTTTACAAACAATCTTCCCATATTAAATGGCTTAGGGAGGGGGATAGGAACACTAGATTCTTCCATAATTCGATCATGCCAAATAGGAACAGAAACTTTATCCACTCCTTACTAGTGAGAAATGGCCAAAGGACTACTGACTTAGAAGAAATTCAAATTTCCTTTTTGAATTTCTTTTAAAACTCTCTTAGCAAAAAGAAAGACCTAGCATCAGCAAAGGAGTATATGACATCTCTTTTTCCCCATCCAATTCCTGAGAACCTTAGAAACAATCTTGTAACTGAAGTTACATCTTAGGAGATTAGGAAAGTTTTCTTTTCTTTCAATCCGAATAAGGCCCCTAGTCTGGATGGGTTTAATGGGTTTTTCTTTAAACAAACTTGGCATATTATTGGAAATGGGATCACTAGGGCAATCCAAGACTTTTTCCAACATGGTAGGCTTCTCAAAGATCTTAATTAAACCTTTATTTCTCTTGTTCCTAAGAAGAACCAGCCTTCCACTGTGTTAGAATATAGACCTATCTCTTGTTGTAACATAATTTATAAGGTGATCATAAAAATCATGTCTAATAGACTTAGACAGATTTTGCCCCTCATCAATAGCCTAAACTAAAGTGCTTTCATTAAAAACTGCTGTATAAGGGACAACATTCTCTTTGCTCAAGAAATTTTCAAGAACTATCACCTTTCAAATAACCATAAGGGATGTGCTTTTAAAATAGACTTGGAACAAGATTATGATTCTATTCAGTGGGATTTTCTCCTTAAGGTGCTCCTAGCTGTAGGACACCCTTCTATGTTTATTAAGTGGATTGAAGAGTGTGTAACCTCTCCTTCATACTCTATCCTCATTAATAGGTCTCCTATAAAAATTTTTTGGTGGGAAATCAGGGTTAAGATAAAGAGATCCTCTCTCTCTGTATCTGTTTATTATCTATATGGAGTCTCTTTCTAAGAGTCTAAATGGTTTGATAGCAGAAAATCCCACTTTTAAATTCCACTGAAGATACAAAGCTCTCAAACTTTCCCATCTTTTGTTTGTTGATGATCTGTTAATGTTTTGACATGCTGATTTGACCTCGGTGAATACCTTGCTTAATTGCTTAAGCACTTTCTCTAAATTCTCTGGTTTGGAAATGAATATTAACAAGAGTCAGTTCTTCTTATCTCCTGATATGGATCATTTAACCATTCAGTTGGAAACTCGTTTGGGTCTTAAAAGAGGTCAACTCCCTATGAAATATCTAGGTATACCTCTTTTAACAGGAAGATTGACTAGGAGAGATTGTATCCCATTATTGGATAAAATAGATTCTAGAGTTAATAAATGGACTCATAAGGCCCTGTCCTATACTGGTAGGCTTCAGTTGGTAATTTCTATTTTGTCTACTTTTGAGGTCTATTGGGCTAGCCATTTCATTCTTCCTACCTCAATCATTAAAGAAATAGAGTCTAAACTTAGGAACTTCTTGTGGTCTGGAAATGTTGTGTCTAAAACTCATGCAAAGGTCAAGTGGTTTGATCTATGTAGACCTTAAAAGGAGGGTGGATTAGGGATTAAACATTTATCTACTTAGAATAATGTCTTGTTAGGTAAAATGACTCTTTAATGATAGGGAAGTTTTGTGGCTTAAGTGGGTTCATACCATTATTCTTAGAAGAAATAACTTCTGGAGTGCCCAACCAACAAACAATAACTCTTGGAGTTGGAGGAAACTTATTCAGGTCAGGAATACTATTGGGAACCAATTCAGATTTAGGATAGGGAATGGAGTTTCAACTTTCTTATGGCAGGACCCGTGGCATCATAAAGGAATCCTAAAGGATCTCTCAACTCCAAGAATTATCAATAGTTCATAATTTCCAATGAATGCAAAAGTAGTTGATGTTATCAAAGAAAATGTATAGAACTAGCAAGTGCCACAATTGAGGCCATTTGTATGCTAGATCCATTAATGTATCAACTCGATGAGTCTCAACCGGATAGGCTAGAATCGATTGCCATCCCCATAAAAGCTTACACAAATGTTTCAGCATACACTTTGATGAGATCTTCTTTGAGAGTACCTTGGTGTAAATTGGTGTGGCATAAAGATACAAAGCCAAGGTATGCCTTTATCTTGTGGTTAGCTTTCCTTAAAAAGCTACAAACAAGGGATCAACTACTTTATACTTATGTTCCTAACCATTGCTCACTCTGCTCCTTAGACAATGAATCTACTACCCACCTTTTCTTTGAATGTTCCTTTTCAAAATCAGTGTGGTTACATTAGCTCAACCACTTTCAGATAATCATTCTAAACCTATTAAATCTTCAATCCATTTTATATTAGTTCAATCAACCCTAAAGCTACAGAAACATTGACCTCAACATATTTATCATCCTTTTATTTGTTGTTTTGTATAACATGTGGTTCGAGAGAAACCTCAGAACCTTCAAAGACACAGCTATAGAAGTGGGGAGCATCAACACTAAAGTGATTTTCCAAGTAATGGAACAACTTTGCTCAAACACTGAGAGTAGGTAAATTATAGTTCTAGTTTGTTTTTATTTTACAAGTTGGTGGTTGGGTCAGGTTCATTCCCTTGTTGGCAATCAAATTCAATGACGAGCCTAGTTACCTGCTAAGAGATAGGTTGTTTATCAAAAAGACAAGAACAGAAGTGGTAAAACTGAGTAAGCTTGGTAGGAGGATACACTGAATGCAAACATTAGACAAGAGAGGATTATGCAGGAATGCTTCAATCTACAAAAAGTCTTGAAGAATGCATGGTGTCACAAGCTTCAAAGATTCTATCCTTGGGCAACTTAATAATAGGACAGCCCTAACCCCTGATTGATGTCTTAAAAGTTGGAGGATTAGATCGAATATACAAAGGAAGTTGGATAAAAGTTGATCTATCTCTCTTTCCTTAGCACTTCGGTAATTCTTTACAAACCAGATAAAAATGTGATCTAGAAATGCGATGAATTCTAACCTATTGCTCTGATTATGGGTTAGAAGGTAGTCTTGATTAGTTTAGGGTACAGAACCTACTATAAGGAATTATTGTAATTTTGGTAAGGTAACCCTTGTTATGATCATCTTGTGGGTTCCTATGTTTTAGGTTGTTGTTATGGATGTGTAGTCATGGGTAACAATTATAGGATTCCCCACACTCACATGTTAGGTTTCTTTTGTTATAGATAAGAGATTGGCATCTTCGCCAATCTCTCGATTGTACATACCTTTATTTATTTATAAATTCACTGATTTACCAAAAAAAACTTTTGAAAGTCGTTACTTTCTGATACTACCCTATGGACAACTAAAGATATGTTAAATGTGATAATGTAAAAGCACTAATACATTACATCAAATAAAAATAAAATCATTAACATAAGGAAAATTACATCTAAAATTTTATTGCCAAATTTTAAGCCTCAATATGAAAAAAATCAAAATGTCGACAGATTCTAAAGATATGTAATTAGACCATCAGAAAATCAAAATAACCAATAAACTACTACTGCCCTTTAAACCTAGCACATGTTTTGAGTATGATGAGGTCAAATTGCAAGGTAATATTTATTACAAACTTAAAAATTGAATGAAAAATAATAAAATAAGTATGACTATGACAAATACTCATCCATAAACACATTTAAAAAATCACAGTACTTATCCATAAGCAAACTAGAAAAGATAAAAATACTCAGCCACAAGGACATAAAGACAATAATCAAAACAGTAATACAGAAGCACATAAGAAAAAAATCAAAATCCTCAACCTAAAATGTATTCTTTACAATGGATAATCAAATTGTAATGCTCCTTGTTCCTTACATTCCACAAATTAATTTTATTATAGGAAAATGGTATCTTTTGTTTTAACATATAGTAAAATGGCACTCTATAGCAATGATGCAATGGATAATAGATGGAACAATATACAATATTGATATTGTTCTATCTGTCTGAGTAGTGTTAGTCTTCTCTAAAATAGCACCAATGCTTAGATATGATGAAGCAACTAGTAGATTGAGTGAGAAAGTTTCTAGATTTTTTGTACTTTATGGCTTATTTTTTAAATATATCTAGGCTTCTTTGGTCTTATTTAGCTTAGTGGCTTGAATGTGTCTATGAACTAGCTTTGTCCTTATATCCCAATGGAGTTCTATTAATATATTCTTGTTCAACTTTCTAAGAAAAAAACATTTAGTGGCCATAATACGTAAAGTTTTCTCTAGGTTAAAAGAAAAGTAAACATCTTACCGATATGTCCAGCGTAGTTAACCTTTTCTTCTCCTTAAAGAAATAAAGAGAAAACATGAAAAATACAAGAATGAATAATCAATAGTAAAATAACATAAATTGAATAAATTGAAAATATAATAAAGTAGAAGTGAAATAGTAGGAAACACACATTGTAGATAAGAGTAAATGGAAACAACTTGCCATTTTCTCATTTTGTTTTTACTTCATTCTAAATATGAAAAATAAACGATTTCACACATCAATAATACGATGCAATAAAACTAGCATATCCAATTTTCATTTGGGTTAGATGTCAAATAAGTTCCCCATGTTTTAGTTTATTAACAAGGTGGCCTTTAAGCTTAAAAAATATGTAAATATGGAGAAAAATACGATAATCAACAAATTACAATTTTTCTAGAATCCTAGTACAGTGTTTTGTAATATGGTGAGGTTAGATTGTAATAATAATTTTTATTAACTATAAAACTGAATGGAAAATTTGATAAAAGTATGATTATAACATGTGCTTATTCATATGCAAACATGAGAATAATAAAGATATAATACTCATTACACTGAACATTTACAAATTAATCTTAGCCTAAGAGTCTTTATAAGCAAATGAAAATACTCATCTAAAAATGACCCCCTTAGTTTGATATAAGATGTTAAGTAGTAACATTAATTCACCTAATAATGCAAGTAATGCCAATTTAAGTAATATTATTTTAACTAAACTATTAACTTAGGCAAAATGACAACTCAACTTAAAGTATGATAACATGGCACAAAATAGGGTATATAAACAAGGGTTTGGTTTTACTATTGAAGTTATCTCTTATTATATGTCATTCTTCATCATATATTAGGTGCTTATGTCATCAATTAGTAGCTTAATAAGATTAAATTATAGATTATGAAAAATTATAAAGTGTTATTTGCTTACTTTTAAAGATGAGGAAAAAATGCTTGATAAGGTGAAATATAAATCCTATTCACATATGCAATTGTAGGTGATAATTGTTTGTGATGAACATCAATGACACTATTGTAACTATGCAATAAAGAACAGCATGCCAATCAAATGAAAAGGCTATAGACAAAAGAACTTGATTTCAGAGGTTTTAATTACAAAATGAAAATGAAAATCTAAAATAAACATAAAAATGTCAAAAAGGAGTGAAATCAAGTTAATGGCATACTAACCACGTACTTTTAAACTTTCAATGGAGCACCAATTATCACCTCATCAACTTAGTGATAAGACAAAATATTTGAGCTTCTTTTATGAAGAATCATAATAGGCGATGTAATCCCTTTTTCTAACTGCAAACCAATTAATAAGGTAAATTACTAATTTACAAAACTAAAACTCTAAAACTTAAGCAAATGATATACATTAATTAGATACATTTCCAAAGTGATAATAGATGCAACTTTGTAACACTACATGGTGATAACAATAATTAACTTTGTTATATTAAAATTTTCTCCATTAAAGGCTACACCTAATATAAGCAGTCATTTAAAGTGCAAGTAGATATGAAACAAAACAAACTTCTTCAAGATTTAGTTAGACCATCTATTAAACCACTTAGAACAACTAAAAAACAACTTTAAATCCCATTGAATCTGTTTGACCAACACCACAAAACACTCTCAACAACACTAACACGGTCTTTTTGTGTATAAAATCTTGTTCTTACATTCAAATCAAATTCATTCAACAATTGATCTCAATCAAGAACAACTCAAGAACTCTTCAAACCGAATTTCAAAAAAATCAAACATAATAAATTAAACTTACTAGAATAGAAGGCCAACAATTAATCCAAGCCTAAAGGAGATACCATCGGTTTGAATTATCCACCATCAAGTTAAGTCAAACTTGGATGAAAGAAAGAACAAAAGAAGAACTCCATCTTCTTGGTTATTTTATTCATCAAATTCACGTGTCTTCTTTTACAAAATGAGAGAATGACCCTTATATCGGCTAAACATGAATAGGTGACGAAACTTACATTGGGAATATCAAAAGTTACAATTAAATATTAGCCAAAATTCATCCACCATTCAATAATAACAAAAGCCATACCCGTTTAATGCTTTAGGACAAATTTCCTCAACATTCATTTAATGCTTTAGGACAAATTCCCTTAATACACATCAACTTGCATAATCTTCTCTCATTTGGATCAAATGACAACCAAAACACAGGCTGATAGAATTGGGCCTTTCTATGCTTGTCGTTCATGGTTTAGGCTGCCAAAAATGGTTTTGGACACTTCTTGGACCTTAAGCACTCCATTGACAATCTTGTAGAATCCAATTAAAACTTGGGTCAAATTGTCTTCATTTACTTGGGCTGATTTCACATCATAAGTCTTATAAACTATTAAGCACAAGTTTAGCTAAATATGTCTACCATATCATTTATTAATCCTTTTAAAATTTAGAGGGAGTTTCTAGCTATATTTCTTACGTAAGGCAGTTCCAAATTTTCAACTTCATCCATCATATAATTATTTCAGCACTTCACAACCAAACACTAGGTTTCTTAAGCACCAAGAGTTGATTGCAAAGTTTCCTAAATCTTAAATTTTTTTAACTATGCAAAAATCATAGACAATAACTAAGTATATGAAGAGCTATGGACTTAGACTTAGAAAACATGATTACTGAAAACCAAATTTAAGTTTTTATAACATTTATTTTTTATTTCAGTTAGTTTCTTATTATTAAATTATTATCATTTGCTTTTGGATTCCCCTTATAGTGATGATGTTGTACCTTCCTTGTAGATGTTTTACTTAATCTAAGCTCTTATGAAGTGAATGCTCATTGTGTTATGTCAAAACACCCATCTATATAGACCTGTATTCATCATCTTCTTCTTCCTCCATCTCCTCCAATGCTTCAATTCTACGCCTCCCTTCAAATACAACCCCAATAGAGACACTCCAACTGCCACGATCAAACATGTAGCAACAAATTTCAACTAAAACTCCAACTCATGGCCTATCTGCCAGGAATAAAAATAACTTGCAAAGAAAATTGTCGTAAAAAAGTAGAAAGAAAAAGAAAAATATCAACTATGGTTGTCTTGCATTTATTACAAAGTTAATGTTAGTTTATATCCTACAGCCAACCGCTTTGGTTGTAGTTTAGTGACAAATTATTTAAAAACATTCTTTATCTTGCATATGCTTAGATGTATATAATAAAGTCCATAGGATAATTGTACATTGCAAATAAAATTATAATGAGATTATATTCTAAAGTCTATGGGATAATTGAAGATTATAATTATGAGATTCATATTGCATTTATGTATTATTCCTAAATGTTCCTAGTCATCGTTCTATTAAGATTGGACATTAGTAGAACATAAAAAGACTAGCATACGTTGTGTTTTCCTTATGAAGGAAGTAGTCGATCTTATAGGCTAAAGTATAGAGATACTTAAACAAATATGTGGGTGCTTGTTAGAGAACGAGTTCACTGAACAGACCCGATATGAGAAATTCATTTGGAACATTACTTGTATGTCTATGGAATTCTCATTGTGATAATTGTATAAGTGATCCTTTGACTTGAGGTCAT
>JANQAP020033195.1:0-10223 GCA_026874005.2 Erythroxylum coriaceum | reverse complement strand
AAGCCCATTGAACTCAAGCCATCGCTACATCTTCAAGAGAAAATGATGCTTAGCCAAGCATCCCTCCGGAAGCACTCACAACTGTGGGTACACCGACAACATCCATGGCAGCAGCAGAGAGTGACGATGAGAGGTGAAAAATCGGTGATGGATGAATGTCGAGAGTGAGAGATGAAGTGTGAGTCTCTGTCGAATTCTCCCTGCATAACCTAATTTGGCATGTTTTCAAATGCTAGGTCGCGAGTCGGGTTGGAACAGTGAGAGATTTTCCCAAATATGGTCCGAGTTTGCGAAGGTTCGCCGCGGTGACAAATGATTCTCACCGCAGCAAACTTTACCCGAAAGGATTTGTTCTTCGCTGGTTCCTTTACTGCAGCAAAAGAATTAATCTTCGCCTCGGCAAACTTCTCCCGAAAGTTCAGCCTGGATTTATCATTTCTCGTCGTGACGACAGATGGGCTCGCCGTGGTGAAATTTTCCTGAAGGCTATGATTTCCTGTTGACTTCAATTCAGCATGTTGACTCCCTTCTCCTTGAGGATCCTACAATCAAAAATAGCAATTTGCAATATCAATTGTTCTTAGAAAATTTAAGAAATGCAATTAATACAAATTATGACAATTTTTACTATCAAATTGCATAAAATAAAAGTGCACACTCAAGGATTAATTTAAGCACAAAATCAAGAATTAGGAGTCAAAAAGTTTAATAAAGGCCATGAAAGTGTTGCCAAATTAAATAATAAACTTGGGCTCAATTAGTACCACATTCTCTCAAGACTCAAAAGGAATGTAATGTAAGTCACAAATATATTAGCCAATATTTTTAGGACAATATGACTAAGATAGGGCTCTTAGATCTTAGTTATTATGATATCCACCTTACATAGAAAATTTTTTCCTATTATGAAAGATGACATTCCAACTCAAGAAAAGAGAAAATCTTGTTGCACAACTATAATGAGAAGTTGTAGAAGAAGTATTGATGATTCAGGATCTCATTGGTATCTAAACAAAGCTCACAATTTAAGTTAGGAACTTAGAGCTTAAAGGATTCCTTAGTGTCTAATCCATCTACAACTACAAGTTATAATATGAATAAATGAGTAGGACTAATGCTATTGTCTCGTATTAATCCTGACCATTGCCTCTATTATAAAGATCCAATCAATAATTTCTCAAGTGGTCCAACTCACAAATACAACATCTACAAAAAGTGTAGTTGTCTCCTGAATAATACTGAAGCAAATCCAAGGGACTAAATTAAGGCAATCACATTTAGGAGTAGGAAAGAGCTTGAATAACCAGTGGACAAATAAGCTGAAACCCACATCATAGAAGACTAAGGAAAGAAGAAAGAGGATGAAGAAAAGAGTGAGGACCCTCGTTACATTGCCCCTTGGCCATACGCACCTAAGATTTCATTCCCCTAAAGATTACAGAAGAAAAAATTGGATACATAATTTGAAAAGTTTGGACAAAAGCTAAAGACTTTGCAAATCAACTTCTTTTTTATGGAGGCATTGGAACATATGCCCAAATAAGCTAAGTTCCTTAAAGACATATTATCAAACACGTAGACTTGGGAAGATAACCAAATGGTAGCACTAATTGAAATCTCTAGCTCCATTGTCACTAGTCACATTCCTTCTAAATTGAAGGATCCAAGGAGCTTTATGATACCCATTGTAGTTGGAGACTTGGAATTTACAAATTGATTATGCGATTTAGGCATAAGTATAAATCTTATGCCTTTGTTGATCTTTAGAAAACTGGGGCTAGACAATATGAATCTAACTTCGAAGGTCATTTAGTTGGTGGATCAGTTAATAAAGAGATCATTTTGTGTGGTGGAAGATGTTATGGTGAAGGTGGACAAGTTCATTATTCCTATGGACTTTGTGGTATTAAATTTCTTAAAGGATAGGAATTATCCACTAATTCTTGGACAGTCATTCATGAACACTAGAAAAGCATGGATACATGTTTATGAACGAAATTTGTTTCTTCGGATTGTTGATGATTATGTAGATTTCAATACGAACAAGGTCTTGAAACATCCAAAAGAAAGTAGCTCTTGTATGAAAATAGACATAATGGATGCATATATCAAAGAGTAAGAGGAGAGATGCTTTCAAGAAGTAAGTTATGAGGAACAATTGACAAAGGACATAAATTTAGAGGAAAAGATCTCCCTATTTTAGAAGCAAAAGCGAAATAGGGGACAAGGGTGATTGCAGAAAAAGGCGAGAAATTCACCTTCCTAAAATTTGATTCCATTGAAGATTTAAGGAGTTTCATCATTCTTGATTTTGTTAAAAGTTTGTTATCGAAAAGACAGTACTAAATTCACTTAAATTTTTTTATTTGATTGATTATGTCCTTTTTATTATCTCATAATACATAGCTTATTTAAAGACTCCTAAACTGACCTGGAGCAAAGCAGGTGGAAGCAAGCCACTCATAACTGAACTAGTTGAGTTTAAATGATGAAAGGTTAGGCTAAAGACCTTAACTTACCAATTTATACAGTTAGGTTATTTATTTTGAATTCTATTACTTAGGGTTTTAATTTTAGTGTTTTTAAAGTGATTTGAATTGCTAAATTTTTTTATTTTTGAAGTTATTAAAAGTTAGGGAATAAGTTTCGGCAGTTACGTGAAGAAAAACAAAGAAACAAGGTATGAAAATTTTTAGCATGTCACAATCGTGCCTCAAATAGCAATAAATGAAAAATCACTCTTACACCCCATTATACCCCTCCTTCTTCAACCCTAACCCTTTATATTCATCCTTTCTCTTCTTCTAACCCTATTTCATCTCTCTGAAACTTAATTGCTACTCAAACTATCTTCATCTTAGTTATAGTTTTCAATTGTTTATTTGTTCTTTTAGTTAAATAAACATTCCTCCTACATAAATCTAGTAATTTCCACACAATTATCACATCTTTAGAGTGGTTTTTACAAGATTCCATTGAAATCTTCTCTCTTCACATTTTTTGGGTGTTTTTGGTAGGTGTACAATTATTCATTATGCCAAGAATCAAACAAAGTGTTAAACACTCACAACTGAAAAGAAAAACTTAAGTGTCATGGCAGGTGCACGTGATAATGCCGCAGATTTTAAAGCCTTTTTTCTGGTTTATTTAAAAGAAGAAGGTATTTTATTCGAAACTCTTCTCTCTAGGATGGTTATTGTATCTAGATCTTTTGTTTTGATATTTTAGAAAATCTACAATTGAAAGATAAAATTGATACTTTAAGTAATAAAATTTGATAGGACAAATTGATTAATTTTGATTATGCTATGTACAAGGAATTAACCTTTGAATTTTATACTACTCTATAATTTGAGCCACGAAATTTGGAGAAATTTTGGTTTCGATTTAGGGGCCATCCATATAAATTAAATTATGAAATTATGTAAGAAATTGGTGTGGATTTCCTAGATTGAACATAATTTTAAAACGTCATAATTTTTGTACTAAGGGGTATTAGAAACAATTAATGAGGTTGGATAACTTTGTTAGAAATGCCCATAATAATGTCATTCTTAGTCCTGAGCATCTGTTACTATATAAATTCATTTTTCATACTAATTTTGATAAATTAGAAAGTAATAAATGTACAACCAGCCATATTTTTCATACTATAGCTACTTCTCTTAAAAAAGAAAAGTAGTCATCTTAGCATGGGATATCTTGTTACCACACTTATTGTTTATTACAGTGTAGCTATTGAGGAACTAACTATTATTTTTCCTGAGCTTTTTAATCACGCTCACTTAAGGAGAGCTAATATCTTGATGGTCCATCACATGGAACTCCAAGATATTAGTTCCAAAACTCATGTGAAATATATGACAGGACAAGCGAGCTCTAGTTCGGTACCAGTTTAGCATCAAATAGAGGTCTCAATAAGTGAAGAAACAAAGGATGATGAAGAGGAAGGCTAGGAGAAAGTCTTCAATTTGGTTTCCAAAAACAAAAAGCTTGTGGCAGAATGTATGAACACTATGGAGGTGCATATAAAAGAGATGACAAAAAAGTAATGAAGACAATGATGCGACATAAAAAAAATTCTAAACTACTTAGCTACTTAAGGTGTTAAAATTCCTTCACCTACACCATCACTGCATCAATTAAGTGGTTTCTTACTCTAAAATTTTCTTTTTGTTATGTTTTTATTTTTATGTATGTGTTGTTTGGTTTCTATCATTTAGGAAAATGTGTTGTCTAAATTTGGGGATGTTTATGCATAGCATGTCATATGTGTGTGAATTTTATGTATCATATTATGTTAGTTTTTGAATTAGGTTGACATTGTGTGAACATTTTGTTACATATGTGTGAATTGTTTGAATGTGTCAACGGTAAGAATTTGATGAAATTAGTTTAGCTTTTTACATGGTCATTTAATTTGTAAAGGCATATTGACATTGAATTATGTTTTAAGTATCTTTTGATGAATATGCATGTTAATTAGGATATGAAACCTATTCTTCACTTTAGGAAATTTGTTGTATACATTTATAATTATAAGTCCATTCAATTGATTATGAAAATGATTGAATTAAAAAAATGAGGTAAGCTAAGAAACTGTGATAAAAAGTGTGTTAAAACATTTCCTATTCCACTAGTCCATTTGAAAAAAATTAGGTTAATAATGTAGTTGGTAGCCAGTTGAGAATATGATATACTTGAGTAACAGGGGGCATTCATGACAAAATGTTTGTCTTTGCATCAAAAGGCTATAATAACATTCCATCCAAGCTAAATAATAAAAAACGTGGCCTAGTTTAGTAACCGAAGGACATTTACAATAAAGTGTTTGCCTTAGCATCAAAATACTAGGTTAACATTAAATAAAATTTAAAAAATGATGTTTTAATAAATAAACTTATTGATCTTTGAAATAGAAAAAGTTTTTATGAAAGGATACTTAGTAATAGTTGCCTTTTTGGTTAATCACTAATTATAAATGCATGTTTACAAGTTCCATAGGTGTATGTTTATGGTGTTAATATTTTGATTGATATGTATATTCAATTTAAAGTACTTACACATGAAAGGAATAGGTTAGTTTGTTGGTACAATTTGAATGATTGATGTTTGTGGTTAAATTGATTCCATAAGATTTAACGTCATTGTACCATTATTGCATATTGTATAAATGTACGCTTGTGTGTTTATGTATTTCGTTGTGTGTTTATTTTTTAATTTTTTTCTTAAGGATAAGCAAAAGTTTAAGTTTGGGGATGTTGATAGAAATAGTTTATACTATGTTTTCCTAAGGTTTTAGTGTGTTTTCAAGTGTTTATTAGATGATTATCGTAGGCTTAGAATTGTGATATTATAAGTGTTTGTTTATATTTTAAGTGTTTGTATGGTTTAGAGCATGAATTCAATCTTAATTTTATGTTTCATGAGGTGTTTGATATGTTTATGAGTGTTAGAAATCAAGTAATTAAAGAACAAGGAACATGGAAGTTGCATAAAAGGTGTCATGATCATGCACGTGTGCATGGGATTGTGTGGCCACTAAAGCACGATCTTGACAAAGAGGTTGCAACATGGAGCACGATCATTCCTTAAGGAGCATGATCGTGGCTCCAAGGTCATAATCATGGCAGAAAGTTCCCAGGTATAATTTTTTTGTTTGTTTTAAGGTTAAATGTTATTTTCGGAACTGAACAAAGTAGGAAAACCTTAGACATGACTTTAAGACCCTAAGGCACTATATAAGAATGTGAAATACAATGAAAAATGGCAATAGCCAACACATGGATCAAACATGGTGAGATCAAGAAGGGCATATGAAAATTCCAATATTCCATATCAAGGAGCAAATAGAGTTTTATTCTTTTCCCTATTTTTATTTCATTATTATTGATGTATAGTTTGAATCCTAAGATGTTAAACATGTTTATGGATTTCTAAATTTAAATTTAGGATTTATTCTAAAATTATTTTATGACTTTGATTATTATTGATTTCAGTACATATTTAGATGTTTGTGATAATTGTTCAAGCATAAACTTGAAAACAAATCAAGAGAGTGAGCCAAAATAATTAGTGTTAGATTATAAAATGAAAGTTGGCAATTTAATAGACTAATAATTATCAAATTGACGATCAATTGAAGAGAGATCTTGATTAAAATTTTGATTATCTATTACATAGCTTCAGATCTAATTAAAGACATTAGGGATAGTTTTGTGAATCGAGAGATTGCAAATCTAGAAATTTCAAATTCAATTAGGGTTAATTTATTAGATCTTGAGAGAGAGTAATCAATATTTTAGGAAGTCTAGAATCAAACACATAAATTGAATCAATAAACTTAAGGCATACAAATTAAGGAAAGAATAAGTCCTAAGTATTCAGTCTTGATCAATCCCTAAACTAATTAACAGCTCACTGTTTAATTGTTTGCTTGTTTTGTTTATTATTATGTTTTAATTTCTATTATTTTTCTTTTATTCAAATCAATTTTTGAATACCTTAGACAAA
This sequence comes from Erythroxylum coriaceum, assembly GCA_026874005.2. Classification (NCBI taxonomy): domain Eukaryota; kingdom Viridiplantae; phylum Streptophyta; class Magnoliopsida; order Malpighiales; family Erythroxylaceae; genus Erythroxylum; species Erythroxylum coriaceum. The sequence continues at coordinate 3,710 of JANQAP020033195.1, read as the reverse complement.
GTTAGGTTCAAATTGTTAACTTTTGCATAATCCTCATGGGAATAATGATATGATTCATATACTTGCAATGTATTGAGAGTTTTATTATTACATAAAAAACTTACTCAACACTATTCTCTTACAAATAGAATCCATTTATAGTCTCCGGTTAAGGAGGTCACTCAGAAAAATATATGAAACATGGAATATAAGGATGTGAAAGAATCAGATGTTTCTTACTTGACTATGCTCCCAAATCTTTAAAAAATTATAGCCTATATTAGTGACTGAATAATGGAAGAGAGTTCACTAATCAATTTTGCCTAAAAGCTATTAAAGAACAACTTCCAAAGGTTAATTGGTACTACATTGTATGGAAAATTGTTGGGGTTACTGAGGCATCATTTATCACCTAGAATGCAGTTAGCTGAAGACTAAAAACTAACAATAGATTGTTTGATATGAAGGAGTAGTTATGCTTGCTTTGTAATTTTCTTCTTAAATTTGTCAATCATTTATACTTTTAATATGTTTACTTCAGAGTAATTTGGAGTAGAATGCAACATATATTAGGGCTTTTTTGCCTACACTAGCAATTTCAAAGCATTCTTGAATAGGCTAATAAGGTATACAAAAGGATAGGTAGAAACCAAATTGGCATTAGCTTAGCTCTAACTTGCTAAATATATTCCATTAGAAGGGAAAGAAATAGATGACTTTGCATGAACTCAAAAAGGGACTATTGTGATCTAACTCAAAAAATTGGTTACTAGATAAAGAAAATTCTATAACTTCATCGCTCAAAGACACTTAACCTATCCATAAGAAGAGGATGGTACCTAGAACAAAGATAAAAAAAGTATTTAGTGTAGATGGAAATCTAGTGGAGTTTGATAATTTTATTTTAGAGAGACATGTGCTTGTCTCTTTGTAAACTAACTCAAGCCATTGTATTTTTTTGTACTTGTTGCTCTTTTAAGCTTTAATCTTTTATTTTCGTCAAAAGTAAGAAAAACAAATGCATATAATAGATAATTGACACTAAAGAACTTCCAATAGGAAAAAAATATGCATATAATTAATAATCAAAATTGGAGAATCTCTAAAAAGTCAAAGAAGCTAGACAGGTAAATTTGTGAAATAATTTATTGATATAAGAGAACTTTCCATAAGTTGATGAAGTAGGAAAAGTAATTTTATGAATAAATTGTTGACACTAGAGAAACTCGAGCTAGTCGATGAAGTATGAAAATTAAATATTTGAATTAAATTATCAATACCGAAAAACCACTAATAATTCAATAAAAAAAGAAAAGTAAAAGAATGAAATAGTTAAATTTTAGGTAAAAAATGTTGATTAATGTTAGGAAATTAATGTCAAACTTATTTGGGAATATTTCAAACTTGAAAAACTTTCTTACAAAAAAATCTGTAGACACTTATTTTTCTATACATATATATATCTATTTCAATTTTTTCTTCAAACAATTTTCAAAATAATAATTTTATGATTTCAAAAATGTTTTATCTATTCTAGTTCAAATTTATTTTCATAACCTTTTCATTAGCTTTAATTTTATTGATATTAATTTCAATTTTTAATCTTTTAGTATTATTAATAAATTTAATAAGAATGATAGTTTATTAATCTTTTTAATTTATTCTTAATTTTCTTGATTTTTGGTCATTACGTTTTAATTTCATTTTTAATAGTTTATTTGCATTGATGAGGTTGTTTAATTTTCTAGATAATTAGTTTTATGTATAAATATGTGGGCATGCAAAATTTTTAAGACTAATTAGCAAGTGAAACATAATTTTTGATGGAAAACTAAAACCACCTTAAGTGAGAGGCACATGCAAAATGGGAAAATAACATAGGACCAAATTAGTTTCTCACTCAATTGTTAAATTAACATACTTGATAAAAAAAACTTTAGGAAACATACTAAAAACACAACCAATTTTGGTTCTCCCTCAGCATGTCTCCAGCTATCGAATTACTCAAGGTAGGACCACATGCTTGATCCTCTGCCTTAATTAGTTTTCTAGGAACAAGAGACCAACCTTTCTTTTGATGAATGCTTAGGTAAGAGCCAGATGGGGCAAAATAAGGTTTAGATAAAGGCAAACTAAGCGAAGACGGTATCATCTTGTTCAAATTTTCTAATAAAAGTTGTCTTAATTAAATAATCAAATAAGGGCAATGGCACGTTAGAGGACAACCATTATTCTAAAATGGAATCCTGGCATAAAAATGGGTAGGGGTAAAATTGACACATTTCCAATGTAGTTGAAGTTTGATAATTAGCCTCTAGAATTCTGGACCATTGATGTAACACACCACTATCATATAGCATTTGCCCGAACATCCAAATGATATTCAAGAACATACCCTATCAAAATGGCATGTTAGAGTAATTACAGTAACTTATTATGGCATCATATATAACATAAGCAAACATAAAATCAACATTTCCCATTTCATTCACAAGCATAACTTACACTATAGTATTACACTCCATAATACATATTTTTACATTACCAAAAATTTCTAAGAGTTTACAGCTCTTTTACAAAATGTGTGACATGCAATGAGAAACTAACAAAACATAATCTACTAGACTCTTCAGATATCAGCTGACCAGATCTTTGAGCCTTCTTGTTTGTCCACAATTTGACAAAACTAGTCTTCTACTAGTTTGCCTTACAAGCTAGGTCTCCCTTGTGCCTGAGAATTAACGTTGCAATTTTGATGAGTTTGTGAACTCAGTGAGTTAACTATCATCGATGTGCTCACTCATATCAAAACACAGTTATCATACGCATAAACCAAATTCACAATATATGTCATAATTCAACACTACATCATAAACTTCAGACATTTCATATATTCATTTCGGGATAATCTGATCATTTAACTCAATCATTCATATCATCAACATGTACGCAAACATTGCATATCTTTATATGAATGCAATATAGAAATACTTCTTAATCTTTCATATGATATATGTAACAATATATATATAAATACAAATGCTCCACTTTCGTTTTTACTTGTTGTGACCAAGCGCTTATTTATTATCTCGTACTGGGCTTATTTCATTCAATATCCCGCACCCATTATAGATATTGGGCTCATTAATAACTGAGCCTGTAGCTCTTTGTGCACATTTCTGAGCTTTAAGTTCTTGTTCAAACGGGTCACTCCAGTCACAACTCCTTTATCTAATCATGTATAACAATGTGATGGACTGCATCAATTCACATTGTATATTATCACTCACTTTCAGTCAATGTGAACAATAATTCATCATATTCATCAAATCTGAGTCCGGTATTCAACATTTAGTTGAGTACATATATTTTCTAGGTGCACATACAATTATAAAGCGCTCCCAATACAATCCTGATTATCAAACTCCTAAGACCATCAATGTCCAGAATTATCACAATCATATCAATAATAGATCAACAATTGATATTTAAACAGAAATAAATCAACCATAGTGAGAAAACATCTAGGTTAACTCACAGTATGCTCCAGATAAGCTATTGCTTTGATGACTCAGTAATATCTGGATGCTGACATTCTACTTGTGCTTTTTAGTCATGCAATACACACATATTTCACACATTATGTTGGACCCAACACCCCGCCCTTAGGTCGGCGGCGTGTGTTTGCGGGACATACCGCGGCATCCAACCTTACTCAGTATTGTCCTCTT
>JANQAP020033169.1:0-18137 GCA_026874005.2 Erythroxylum coriaceum | reverse complement strand
AATAATAAATAATAAATAATTTTATTTTTAACTTCTTTATTTTTTGTTTTTAATTAAAAATATATTAATTTACTTATTAAACGTTTTACGTGTATATAAGGTGCTTTAAGTATGCAAAACTAATGATAAGAGTCTGATAAATTAACTTTTAGACTTTATTTTATAAGGAATTAAAATTTTTTATCTTTGATTTATATTTTTTATATTTTTAATTTCATTATAAAATTAAACAAAATTATGAATAAAATACAATTTATCCTTATTTTTAATGTAATTAGAGCTTTATATATGCATAAAGCCAAATGGGGTAGAAAAACTGCAAACATCAAGTACACAGCAAGGAAGCAAGTAGAAGTACTTGTGAACAAAATTGCATCAATTAGTAGGTAAAGAGAGATGCAGAGGAAAACTACAAATTACAGACTGCAATGTTTTGTTTTGTTGTTCTTTTTTTTTCATTTTTAACAAAAGCGAAACAGGAGAAACAACCAAGAGCATGCAGAACATGAGTCAGATGTGTTTTTTCTGTCTCAAAATTTGTTGAATACATCTTGTTCTTGTTCTGCTTCTCCTAGCTGATAATGTACATTCTCAAATTATCCTTTCCTCGATCGCAGAAGTCATCCCCCCTCAACTTCTTGTTCTATGCTTGGAACAAAAAGAAAACTGAGCATGAAGGTTAAAAGAAGACTAAGAGCATACCGACACCAATTTCCTTGAACAATATTCTGTTTCACCATCTCTGCAATGTTTCAAGCCATCACCAGGACCACGTAGATAAAAGCAGGAACATTGATGTCAAGAATGATCGCTTGCGAGACTAGCCATTGTTGCCATCAAAACTTCCTTGAGCACTTTGTCTTCTCTTTTCTCGCCAATTCTCTCCCCACATCTTGGCCTCTGCCACAGCTCGTTCTCTTTCCAAATCCCTATTTAACATCCTTGCAGTTTCCTTCCGAGACTCCTTCTCCGAACCATCCAAGTCCCAACTCCGTCCCAAACCTACGCCTTCTTCATTCTTCAACAACTTTCCACCTCTCTCCTCTCTATTTCCAGAAGCTCTGTGGTTGTGTCCTGAGTTAGGTTCGTAAACCTGGTTTGCCAAATAAGAGAGAGCAGTGACAACATCTCCGATTAGTGGACGAGCCGCCGCCTGCTCCTGAATGCACATGGATGCCACAGCTAGAGCCTGGTACAGTCCCCTCATTGGATATCGTCCCTGTAGTCGCTGGTCTGCTAATGTTGGAAATTTCTTACGGTCGTTGAATAATGGTCGTGCCTGCAGGTCACAAAGAATGTTATGATTCCCCAATAATTCAGTGCAGAACATGTTTATCTTACAGGAAGATGAGAAGATGGATGATACTACCGAAAGGAGAATTTCATTACCCATGTGACAAGGTTCTGCTCAGCATGTGGTCGACTGCTATCAACTGCTTTACGTCCTGTAATAAGCTCTAAGAAGACCACACCAAAACTGTAGACGTCAGATTTCACAGTGAGTTGTCCAGTCATGGCATACTCGGGTGCACAATAGCCATAAGTGCCCATAACCCTGGTAGAAACATGTGACTTGTCCCCAGTGGGTCCAAGCTTTGCCAGTCCAAAATCAGAAAGCTTTGGATGAAATCCTTCGTCAAGTAATATATTGGATGACTTGAAGTCCCTGTAAATAACAGGAGGGTTGGCTTTATCATGCAGGTATTCCAAACCTTTGGCTGCACCTGCAGCAATCCTCATTCTTGTGTTCCAATCTAATGGTTCCTTATCAGGTGGAAGGTCTGCAGAAGGTAATATATAACTTATTTGATTAAGAAGTGATAGAATAGTTTCCTTATCTAATAAGCCTAAAGTGAACCCTCCCAAAAAAAAGGAAGCATTCTAGCATATCTAATTGTAAGATGAACACTCATCAGCAAATACATCAGTAGAGAATAAACCAGAAATACCAATTGACAATTTTACTGGAGGTAGCTCATTCTGTGCCGGTAAAATTTGCATACATATCAGAACATAACAGGCATTTCCAATGTCACACCCTACCATGATAATTAGCATTGACAGTAGAAAGAAATCTTGTTGCCACTATATTTAAATTATGTAGGGATTTGCATCTACTGGGACCGAAAAAATTTTAGAGAGAGAGAGAGAGAGAGTTGAAGTCAAAGTAGCATAACATTAAATGATTGTTACAGAGGATAGCAATATTTACCATGAAGGTGATCTTCCAATGATCCCAAAGGCATAAACTCATACACAAGAAGCCGCTGCTCCCCATCAGCACAATAGCCAATAAGGTTCACAAGGTTTGGATGATGTAATAGACTGAGCATAAGAACCTCAACAAGAAATTCCCTGTTACCCTGGAGGCCATTTCTATCCAACTGTTTAACAGCAACAACCTGAAAAGAAACCAAAAAAAGTCAAGCAGCCAAAGTTACCGCAACCATGATCATCCCCAGCTAAGCTAAATCAGTGAAAATATCTGCTCTATTTTTCAAAGGCATCAGCAGAGCCTGACAGTAACAATGATCTACGACAAATTCATTTAGCCAATCAGAATATCTCTACAAGTTCTACATTACGGAATTCTAGAACTTCACAAGCCAATCTACAATCACGCTATGTTGATAATGAAGGATAGTGTCACAATTTAGGGTTCCTGACCAACTTGTTACCTAGTTCTCGAGATGTTTGTATTACAACATTAAATTTTTATACTCCCTTGATCGCAATAGAACAGAACATAATACTCTTAAGCACTAACATTTCAGGTTGTCTGCGGATAAGAGAATAGGTTACCATCAAATTAGATGGCAAATGCATTTCACTTCAATTCCTGCCCTTAAAATGCACAACATGTAAAGACGAGTAGGACAAATTCCAATCAGAATCTTATGTTTTCATCTCTCCTAGACTAGAGAAAAACTTTATCAGGAAAGGAACTCAAAAAGTTTTGCATTTTAGACTCATAACAAGATGGAGAATGACAGAACGACTCACCTGACCAGTGCTCTCAAGGCGACCTTTATATACACGTCCAAATCCCCCTTCCCCTAAGAAAGACTCCTGCCTGAAATTCTTTGTTGCAGTTGCAAGCTCACGGAAAGCAAATGTTTGAGCTGCAATATTAGCTGCAGGCATGCCATCCTTCGGAAGCTGTAAATCCCTCTTGGATTGCCCATTGTTTCTTGATCTAAGCCTATCAGCACCTGGGTATTATATTGAAAAATGAAATGAATTCAATATAAGGAAGACCAATGGGATTAAAGTTCAATAAGAAACTGGCATCTTTGAGGCAAAAGGATGAACTAGATTAAACAAAGGTTGATATCTCAACCCCAAACTCATAAAGCACAAACAGGGGTTTTGATTGCCATATTTAGCAAAAGCTTAGTTTCACAAAATTATGAGTAGAGTCAAGATATTGAAACATAGACTCTTTAACCTTCTATCCACCAATCAGATCAAGCCCATTTATCAGATTAACACACAAAACATAAGCACTCGTAACAGCTTTATGTTGAACAGATTTGAATCTATACCTCTAAAATTTTAGAGCTCAATCAGTCATTGAAAACAGAAAAAGAGAAAAAATAACCAGCATGATCGATGTACTCGTAGCAATCAGCACGCAGTTAGAAGTGACAGATCAGATCAAGCAATGGCACAGTAAGAACAGATACCACACAAAATTGAAGAAAAGGTTCAGTAATTGATAACAGTAAACAATACTAACCAGAAGATAGTTTTGAAAGGTTAGGAGAGGCAACAGGAGAGCTTAACTTCCGATCATGCGATGCTTTTTCCGGATTCAGCTTTTCCTCTTCCCTTGAATCGAAACAAGGAAAACAACCCATCTCCCAAAAACTCAACCCAAATCTTCTTCCAAATCTTCAATCCGCCTCAAGCTACCAGATATATGAACACGGAATCAAAATAACATATTCGAAAAGACAAGCCCTTTTACAAAATCCCATCAAAAGAAATCTTCCTGGTGGGCATATCTTCTCTTTCCTTCTCTTATCTTCTCTATCTGATCAGTCGAAGGACAAAATTAAGGAATCCAAGTTGATGACACACCAATGGGCAACAACCTTATAAAAACATTAAAAAAAACAAAAAAGATACAATTTTTGTCAAGAAAATGAAAAAAAGAAACAAACTTCCGTAGGTGGGAGTGTGGGAAAGTCTTAACAGGGAGATGGGATGAGCCGGCTTTTCGACGTTTTCGTCTTCGACTTTCGCTTACATTAACTTCTGAACTATACAAGCTCTTTATTTTATAGCGTCTCTAACGCCCCTGTCTCTAGACTCTATAGCTCTATCTTTGACCAGTATTGTATAAGGAAACTCCATCTCTAGATATTCTACGCGTTTATATTCTAAAAATCGAGGAGTTACACTTTCACTGTAAAAACTTACTTCGCCTATTTTTTTTGACAAAAACTTAAAGTACTTTGCGCGTGCTTACGTGTGAAATGGTGGGACTGACGGAGCCAACAAGAATTTAGAACAGCGTGCTTCACGGGTTCGGTAATAAGGTAAGACTCACTTGCCAGCAGTTATTTTATGTTAGGTATAACCAATCTACTTGATTAAAAAGAACTGGCCGTTTAATGTTGCTAACAAGTGGCTTTTTTTTTTCTGGATAAACTAGGTTTCTGAATTACTTGATTTGGTAAAAGTATAAGACGGATAAACAATTCAGTAGGTTTCTTGATATTAATGGCTAGGTGTATCATTACATAGGCAAGGTTTTGTTTGAAGCAAAAAAGCGTAACTAGAAGGTATGAGCTTGAGTTGAAACTGTCCTGAATTCTCTCACTTTGTGTGAGCTACTTCTTATTATATTGAATATGCAAAAATCAATCTTTTCCTACTTGTTATAGTTTCAAATCCAGGAATAACATATTTTAGTTGACATACCGACATGCTTAATGAGTCAGAAATCTACCTCAACAAGGCAATTAAATCGAAACAAAAGGATCGGATGAGAAAGTATAAACTATAAAAGTTTGATCAAAGATAAAATATGTAGAAGATATCCTCCTTTATCATCTAAAAATATCTCCAGTGACGAATTATATTAATGATGTATTAATTCTGCAAGATTTTGTTTCAGGTTTCCATGTTTTAAGTCTCGTTAGGGACCTAAACAAAGGCATTGATAACGACTACTTAAAACTCTTACAGGAAACCTAGGATGTTTAAATCTAAAATAAAAGAATTTTTTAAAAACGTGTCTTCATTAGACACCTAATAATTTTTTTATTATAAAATTTATATGTCCCTAAATTCATGAATTTAAATTAAATAGATTTGACTCAAATTATTATTGTTGTTATTATTATTATTATTATTATTATTTGATAAATTTATAAATATAAATTAAGTAATAAATTTCAGTTAAATAGTTGAAATTATAAAGAAATAAAAATTTAAATACGTTCGGCAACTTCTTGACATTGAAGCCACAAATGTTGAAGATGAATTTGGGAGGAAAGTGAAAGTCAAATATGACAGTGACCTTTACCCCATCAGATCAGAATGTTTGGACCGGTGGACGAAGTCCCACCGACAACACATAGACGTGGAAATCAATAAAATGGTTAAGTCATCAGTGTTGATTAATGATTATCCAAAACTTTGTCTAGGAAGGTGTAATTGTCATTTTCAGGTTTCTAAACCTTTTTAGACTCTGATTGAATGGCCTGGCAAACGATTGTGTTTTAGGAGCTACATGCTGGAGATACGCGTCTAAGCAAATCTTCTAAGGCCTTAACTTGGCCCTCCTCTAGGTTGAATCATTCGTAGCTTCGCCTTTTCTCCTGTTGAATGGTATTTTGTTACAATGTCGTTCGTCTATTATAATCACAATAGAATATTAAGATTTAGCATATTATCATGATTATATTGTACTACTCGTAAATAACTTGTAATTATTCTTCTGAACCCTTTCGAGATTCCATGGAGAAAATTACCCGTCCCATGGTCATCAGTTGACTCCACTCCTAAGATTCCATGTGTAGTCAAACATTTAGAATACACATGCATATCATAAACTAATATTCTCTATAATCAAACCCGTAAATTAGAGGAATATTATTTTTATAATAATTTTATTAAATACAATAATATAATATTTATTGAAAAGTTTATAATATATTTAGCTTCTATTGGATAAAAAAATAACAAATTTTGCAGTAAAAATGTCAAGCATACTTTTGATTAGAAATACATTAAGAACATAATTCACAATAAAACATATTTATAAATGAATTTTAAAGTCTAACATTTTTATTCTTCTCCATATATATCACTATCTTGATCATTGATTTTCTATTTGTTTCACTCCCATTACAATTACTTGCTCTTTTCTATTCATATTACGGTCAGAAATATGTTTTTGTAAGTAAACATTTTAATATGAAAACTATCGTTGGTGTTAGGGATAGAATATCGTGTATTATTCTGTTATTATCTTATACGATACTTTCAGGATTCTCTTACCAGAATCAGTTATACTCAAGATCTATAAATATACAACACAGCTATTGCTAAAGGCATGCAGGCAATTCTATCATTTGTCTTCTATAGCTTTCATGGTATCAGAGCTTAGGTCCTGACAATAACTAGCATATCTCAATTCCCCCCTCTCTCTCTCCTCTTTCCTCGGCTTCCCTATGTCTACTGTGTCCATTGATGATGCCGCCTCTAGCACCACAAATTCTGACCCTACTCCTACTCAATCGACACAAGCCGTGACCAATACCTTTGTTCTTGTGACCCTCAACATGAAAAACCCAAACTACAAGAAGTGGCGTGAATTCTTCCTCATCAACGCCACCCGCTTCTCCCTCAAAGGGCACCTTGATGGCTCTTCCACACCCTCTTCTCTTGCTGATGATGACTGGCATCGAGTGGATTCCACCCTTCTCACGTGGATCTACAGAACAATATCAGATGACATTTGCAACATGGTCCTCAATTCGGGGGCAACAACTCACTAAATACGAAGTGTCGTTGAATCCCTCTTCCGGGACAACAAGGACTTCCGTGTTACCCAACTCACCGCTCGCTTCACTTCCATTAAGAAGGGCAGATGAGCATCCACGATTACTGTGAGACGCTTAAAAGCCTCGCCGATAACCTTGTTGACGTCGATCACCCAATATCTGATTGCCAATTGGTCTTCTAGCTGTTCTAAGGGCTACCTGATCAATACCGTGGGTTGATCAACGCCATCAGTATTCAAGCACCTCTCTCGTCCTTCCTCAACGTCCGTTCTCTCCTCCTCATGGAAGAAACTTGTATCTCTAACATGGAAGCCTCAAATCCAGACTCCTCCTCCAATGCCTTGTACGTTGCAGCTCGTCCGAACGAGCCGCAACACCCTCGGAATGGCAACTCTGGATGGGGAGGCTGCCATCAGCATGTAAGTCGTGGAATTTGAGGTGGACGGGGCGCCAATCTTGGAGGAAATCGTAACCAATAGTCTGCCGGTTATAGATACTGGCAGCAATCTCCATCTGCAGGTACAATGGCGCAATTTTCTCTTCCAAAGATAAAATACCGGCGTTCATCTGCAGTTCCTAATCTATTGGGACGAAGCCCAGTAAACTATTCCCTCTGGACATCTGCTGGGCCGACGGACTCTGGCCCACACCAAGCCCACTTCATGGGCTTTGGACCTCCTCCCTATCTGCCAGCACAAACTGCTGCTCTGCCACCTGTCTATTTCCAGCCTGCCTCGACAGCAGCTGTCCCCCACATGTCGCACACCATATGGACCGGCCAGTAGCTCTATAGTCCTCCCCAGCTCACCGAGGCCTTCACCAACATGTTATTCATCCCTCGCAGGACATAAATTGGTACATGGACTTTGTGCCTCATCCCACATGAGCACCACGTCTGGTAATCTCACAATCCTTCGTAATTTTAGCACTAAATCCCCTATGCAAGTGGTTGTTGGTAACGGGTCCACTATCCCTGTCACGCACGTCGGTAGCACCACCATTTTTGATAACCCTTTCATGCTAAATAATATCATGGTCACACCCCATATCATCAAAAACTTGATTTCTGTGCGGAAATTCACACATGACAATAACTACTTGGTAAAATTTGACCCATTTGGTTTTTCTGTAAAGGACTTGCAAACCAAGAAATTGAAGCTCCGGTGCAACAACTCAAGGCATCTCTACCTGTTATTCCTGTCATTAGATACCTGACATACCGCCCTCGTTGCCTCCACACCCTCATCCACCACCACTTGGCATTGACGGCTCGAACACCCTGGCAAGCCAGTCTTTTTCCATTTGCTAAAAAATATAGTCATTTTGTGTGCTTAGTCAGATCTTTTCTTTTGTGAAGCGTGTCAGTTTGGGAAACACACCTGTCTTCTATTCTTTAGTTCAACGTTTAGATCTAGTGCTCCATTTGATATTCTTCACTCCGACATTTGGACTTCACCTGTTATGAGTCTTTTTGGGTTCAAATACTATCTCATTTTGTTTGATGATTATTCACACTATTTATGGGTTTTTCCATTACGTATGAAAACTGAGGTGTCCACTACTTTTGTTGCATTTTATCATTATGTGCAAACTCAATTTCGCAGGGACATAAAGTCCCTCCAATGTGATAATGGCACCAAATTTAAAAACAAAACCCTTGAGTCATTCTTTAATTCTCATGGCTTCACCTTTCACTTCTCGTGTCCTTGTACCTCTCAGCAGAATGGCCATGCCGAAAGAATGCTGCAAACCATCAATAACATGGTACGCACCTTTCTTCTACGGGCACACATGCCACCCACCTTCTAGGTCAATGCACTCCACGTGTCCGCTCACCTCCTAAATCTACTACCTTCTAAACCCTCACATTTCTTGTCCCCTCATCAAGTCTTATTCGACTCTCCACCGTCCTATGCCCACTTACGAGTCTTCGGTTGTGCCTGCTACCTAAATCTCACAACCTTGTCCCCTCATAAGCTTTCCCCTTGGTCGACCACCTGCGTCTTCCTCGGTTACTCACCATCTCATAAAGGATATCGGTGCCTAGACTTGTCCTCGAGTCGTGTCCTTATTTCCCGACATGTAATTTTCAATGAGTCTGTATTCCCTTACTCGTCCTTGTCGTGCACATCCCTGCAGTCTACTGAGCCATCCCACACTACAGACTCTGATCTAGCTCTTCTCCAGCCTGTCTGCCAGGAGTTGCACCCTACAGTCCATTCACATCCAGTCCAGCCTTCTCTGTTCAGCCCAGCATCCTAATCCACCACTTCCGCCTCTTCTCAACCCATTCCGGCCCATCAGCCCACATGTCAGCCCACCTTACTCCCAGTAGCCACCCAACCTGATCACCATACCATACTAACCCGCAGCAAATCAGGTATTTTCAAACCGCGTGCCCCCTTTTCATTAATTGCCCATAGCTCGCCCATCTCACCCATACCTAGGACTTACCGACGGGCACTCTCAAACCCTAACTGGCGCTCTGCTATGCTAGATGAATTCACTACTTTAATTAAGAACGGCACGTGGGATATTGTACCCCATCCTGCTAATGCTAATATTGTGAGTGGCAAGTGGCTTTACAGGCACAAATTCCATAGCGATGGAACACTGGAGCGCTACAAAGTAAGCTGGGTTGTTAGAGGCTTCAACCAATGCCCTGGTATCAATTACGATGAGATATTCAGCCCAGTCGTCAAGCCCCCCACGGTTCGAACAATCCTCAGTTTATCCCTCGCGCGCTCTTGGGCCGTTCGCCAGCTGGATGCCAAAACGCGTTCTTGCATGACTCTAGTAGTGAGATGGTCTACTGCCAACAACCCCCTGGTTTTGTCAATCCGTCAAAACCAGATCACATCTGTCAGCTCAATAAGGCGTTATATAGACTGAAATAGGCCCCTCGGGCCTGGTACCAGCGCTTCACTTCTCACATTCTCTGGATGGGCTTTACGTGCTACAAGTCATATCCTTCCCTATTCGTCCTCAGGAAAGGACTTCATAACGCCTTCCTATTACTCTATGTTGATGACATTATCCTTACAACTTCCTCCAGAAAATTACTACAGGACGTCATCAATGCACTCAACTCGGAGTTCGCTATGAAGGATCTCCGCCCCTCTACCACTTTCTTGGCATCTCTGTGGTCCCCACCTCGATAGGTTTGTTGCTCTCGCAACAACACTATGCCTAGGAGATCCTTAAGAAGGCCAACATGCTTGGCTGCAACCTGTCAGCCACTCCTATTGACACGAAGGTGAAGCTATCAGCTACCTTTGGTCCACCAGTCTAGGACCCCAACATTATATAGGAGTCTTGCCGGCGTACTACAGTATCCCACCTTTACGAGGCCCGACATCTGCTATACTATCCAACAAATATGTCTAGACATGTCTACAGTATCCCACCTTTACGAGGCTCTCCTATGGTGGTGCACGGACTGGTTTGTGTGGACTGATAGACCCATAGCCCGGGTTATGGCCCGCCGGGCTGGCTTGCCCATTTATTTTTAAAAGAAAAAATCAAAACAACGTTATTTTGGGGAAAATGAGAGGGTGACGGGCCCATGGCTCGCGTAAGGTCGACTATGGTCGGCTTGTGGCCCGGTCAACCCAGACCAAAAATAGACCGGGCCGAAATTGCCACCCCTAAATATGTCTCTTCATGCATGATCCCCGGGAACTGCACCTTGTTGCCCTCAAGCGCATTCTCTGTTACGTCAAGGGCACTTTATCGTATGGCTTACACCTCCATCACTCCAGCTCCACCAAGATGATTACCTACTCTGACGCAAATTGGGGTGGATGTCCTGACATTCGGCACTCCACATCGGGGTATTGTGTTTTTCTTGGTGCCAACTTGGTCTCTTAGTTGTCCAAGCGCCAATCCACAACATCTAGGTCTAGTGTTGAAGCAGAGTATAGAGGGGTGGCGAACACCGTCACAGAAGTCTCCTGGCTATGCCAACTGTTGACTGAATTACATTGTCCTACTCCCAAGGCAACAATCATATACTGTGATAACGTCAGTGCAGTTTACCTCACTGCTAACCCCGTCCACCATCAGAGAACCAAACATGTCGAGATTGACATCCACTTCGTTCGAGACAAAGTGACCCTTGGTCACATCAGAATCCTCCATGTTCCCTCTTCGCAATAGTTTGCGGATATTTTCACCAACGGACTCTCAAGAGACATCTTTCGCGAGTTTTGCTCCAGTCTGAGCATATGGCCTCCTCCTGCTCTGACTGCAGGGGAATGTTAGGGATAGAATATCATGTACTATTCTGTTATTATCTTGTACGATATTTTTGGGATTCTCTTACCAAAATCAGTTGTACACAAGATTTATATGTAATACGTAACGGTATCTTAGTTAAGTACCCCGGATCGAACATGAAAGGGCAAAATATGGAGAAATGCAGAAATACCTGATTTTCAGTTTTGAAACTTCAAATGAGCTTTTTGAAGTCGAAATGATCCCAAATTAACCGCCGTCTTCATGGGAATCCATCACCGAGATGCGAGCTAGGTCTTTCTACAGTTTTCTTAAAACGTAAGCTCTCTTAAGGAGTCAGAGATTCCTTATGCTTACGATTGATATGAGCAACTGCAGGAGACCATAACCTATTTATATAGCTTCTATATCGGGCTTCTCCATCATAAGGCCAATATAGACCAGGTCCACACTAAAAGGGATCCATTTTTCACTTGAACTTTGACCCATTAATTTAGATTATTTATTGGGCCACTTTATTATTTTTATCTGGATCAAATTACGTAACTTAACCGATAATTTATTTAAAAGCAAATAATGCAATTAAATGTTGTCCACTTAATGGGAAAATCACAAAATTGCCCTTAGGGGCAAAAATGTCAAACATTCTCCCCCTTGGACAATACTTAATCGTAGTTTTGACTCAAGTTTAAAAACAGTTTAAAAACTCGATTAAGCTATGCTGCTGTCTTAGTCGACTAAGTTTAAAAACAAAACATTTGATCCAAAGATAATGAAAGTCCAACATTCCGTCCTGTAAGGCTTTCGATACTGGAAAATATCAAACACATGTGGCATGTGTGACACAGGTCCAATATAATCACAAATATCTAATGCCTTACTAACATGAATGGAAAAATAGAGTGTGGCAAACTACGATGATACCATTTTGATCTAATATATATCATCTTCATCTATAGGTCTCGATTTCTCCAACTTTATGCTAAACCGCATTGCTAAACTGAATTAGAGAAATCTTGTTTTCTCTCACCGAATGCTAAACAGCATTAAAGAAAAACTTGTTTCCTCTCACCATATGCTAAACAGCATTAAAGAAAATCTTTATATTCTCCAACTGAATGCTAAACAACATTAGAGAACCTTTATGGGATTAAAAACTTATATCCCCTATGTCATGTCAAACTTTAAGGATATATCCGTATAAAACTGTATATGTCTAATGACATAGGCTCAAGGTAATTTTTATAAATGCCCAATGACCTTCAAAATGCTTAAGACCAACACAAATCTTAAGGCTTTCATACGTATTATGACAATGTATGACAACATATATTACTGAGGATAACCGATGATCATCTTTATGGATGAACCATCATACCGTTATAATACATCAAAACGTACAAATGTACGTGGAGCAAACATAACAATTCCCTAACTGGCAGTGTCTAAGGACTTTAAAACACCCATATTGTATACTTGTGTTCCAAACACAAGTGGGTGAAGTCCTTCAGTTAAAAAATTGACTTATAGTTCCTCAGTCTTTAAATGCTCCAAACCTTAACATCACCTTTTCGTATCAACTACTTCATGATCAAGAATTTGTTCTCAAAAGTGCTAAGACCTTGTGACATTCAATGTTGTTATTAAACAACACAGCAGCTTGATTATCACATTACAACTGAAGGAGTTTAACCACTGAATCAACCACAGACAACTCAGAAATTAAATTTTTGAGCTAAATCGTCTGTAAAGTAGCCCCATAGCATGCACTCTACATACATGGTCGAGGAAATTATCCATGTCTTTTTGACACATTTCCACAACATTGTACCATCTGCAACCTTAAACTGTAACCTTAAGTGAATTTTTGATAATCCGGACACATAGCTAAATTGAATCTAAATTTCCTACGATGTTTAGTCTGTTGACTTTTCTATATGCCAACATATAATCCTTGATTTCCTTTAATTATCTTAACACTCGCTTGACTGCACTTTAATGGTCTACATCTGGGTTAACCAGATACTGATTAAATAGTCAAACGGTAAATGCAATGTCCTCCCTAATACATAGCCGAGCATACATTAGGCTATCAACTATACTAGAATACGGAACATTCCTCATAACCTCACTCTTTACTTTATTCTTTGGTCACTGTGCCAAAGATTATCTCTCACTATGAGAGATAGGTGCTATGATAGGTTTACTATTAACCATATTAAACCTTTGTAGCATATACTTAATGTATGCACTTTGTGAGAGGTATAATGAGTGTTAAGATATGTCCTGATGAATTAGAATACCTAGGATAAAAAGTGCTACGCCAAGGCCTTTATGTCAAAGTTCTTAACCAAAAGTTGCTTAACCTTTATACAACATGGTCAAGTAATTTGACGTGGGCAATATATCATCCACATGCAATAATAGGAAGATAATTTTGCTTTCCTTGATCTCATAGTACAAGCATCTTTTTAACCTTATTTTCTATGAAGCTGAAAGAGGTTACAATCTCATCAACTGTAAGGTTTCACTTTCTAGATGTTTGATGTAAATCACATATTGATCTGCATAACGTGCAAACCATGTCAGTTCTATCTGGATCCTAAAATCCTTCAGGTTATACCATATAGACCACTTTATAAAGGTCTTTATTCAGGAAAGCGATTTTGACAACCATCTGATTTAACTCTTTATCATCATGAGCTACAATTGCCTTAATCACTCAAACTGTATCCTACGAGGATACAAGAGAAAATCAATATTTCCCCTAATTGAACCATCAGGCAATTAAGCTACTCTATAACTGATGTACTTTATCCTGAAGCCTTTTAGGTTTTAAACTTCATTTACAACTGACGGTTTCGTAGTTCTGCAACAAAATTAACTAGCTCCTTGACCTTACTATGCTTCATGGCTTGCATCTCATAAGTCATTGCAACCTACCACATTCCTGCTGCGGGTACAGAAACAACTTCTGTAAAAGTAACTAGATTCGTAACATGTCTAATATCATAGTCCTGTTCACCTAAAAGACCATGTAATCAGATGGGATAACAGGTCATCTCAATCTGGTGGATTTTCATATCTGCATCAAATCTTACACCCCCAGGAACCTCTGTGTGTACAGATATGGGTTCCTGTTCCTGTACAGGCATAGTACAAAGACCTAAATCCACCAGATCTAATTGTATGAGTAGCGGACACATAATAACTGTAGTATCCATCCTGTTATCATCCCAATGGTCAAAAGGCTCACCATCATTTTAAGCATCGTATTCCAGAAACTTAGCTGTTAGTGATTCCACTATTTTGTTCCCTCCTTCTCTACAGTAAAATCTGTAACCTTTAGAGTGATCAGGGTATCTTACTAAATAGCAATGAGCACAATGAGTATGCAATTTCTCTTTATAAGGATTATACCACCTCAGTAGGGCAGTCCCATACATGAATGTGTGTAAGACTGGGTCTTCACACTTCTAGATAATCAGGCAGATTATTCTTGTTCTGCATTGACTTTTTTAAGTCCTTTAGGGGGCAGTTATGTCTTTCGACAACACACTATTTTGCTCAAGACTACTGATATAGTGAATCAAGTCACTATCCCAACCGATTCCATATAACTGACAAACAAACATTTTAAAGTCCCGAAATACCATGTTTGCCATGATATTCTCCTCCTTGGTCAGACCTGACATTCTGAATAAATTTTCCCAATTAGTTCTCGACCTTCAGTCTTTAAGCAAGAACACATAACTGTAATGGGAATAATCATCAATAAATGTCAAAATACTTTTGGAATTACGCAATGCAATTGTATAAGGTCTTCCAATATTCTTATGTATCATACTCAATAAGTCAGAAGCATGAGTTGATCTCAATATCTTTATTAGTCTACTTACCCCTGCAATAGTCAACACATGTTCTCAGATCATCATAATCTAGAATTGAGAGAATGCTTTCTTTAATCAATCTCTCAACCCTAGCTCTGGAAATATGGCTTAAACTTTTATGTCACACCATATATGACTTTTCATTCATCAGGGTCCTTCATTTCATGACTTACTTAGTAAGATACGAAGAAGCATATATTTAATTTGGGGTAAGACACATTATATACAAACCATATGACAAGAAAGTTATACCATTATGTTTTGCATTAAACACAACTATACAACAGAAGCATTAAATACAAAATGTCAACCTTCTTTGTCCAAAATTGATCAAAAGATCAAATATAAAATGTGTCGTGTAAAACCCTAAATGAACCTTGCAATAAGATTCAGTACATACATCCCCTATAGATATTACTTCCACTTCTTCATTGTTGTCAACCATCAATTCCTGCTTTTCTTTATTTGGCTTTATCCTAGATGTGAATCCATGCATTGTGGAAGCATCTTGATCAGACACTCCACTATATAGCCACAAAGTACTTAATATGACTATCGCAAATCATATTCATAAATTGACAACCCAAGAAGTTATTTGATGATCATAGTCTTTCCTTCTAGGCCTTATATTGTTGGTTTCTTTATGTCCCTAAAACCTTTACCAGCACTGGATTATCAGCATCAGCATGTGAAGAAGATTCATTCTTTCTACCTTTAATCTTAGTGTGCTTCATCTTTGCCTTCCATTTAGTTGCATTGAGGGTTATAGGAGTAACAAACTTAAGTTTCTCCTCCTCAGCAATGGAACTAGCAATCAAAGTATTGAAGTCTCATTCCTCATCCTGCAAATAATATGTCTTCACCAGATTACTTAACTCTAAAGGGAGTGTATTCAGAGTCTGGTGAACTATGAAGACATCAGTAAGAGGACTGTGCAACATCTTTAGTCTACTGTGAAGAAGGATCATTCATGATATGTAGTCCTTACTCTCCCTTTTCCCCCATATACCTCATGGAGAATAATCCTTTATTCAAGGCACTTGTCTCAATACTAGATGAGACAGTGTACCTTTAGGAGACATTTTCAAGAAATTACTGTGCTATATCTGTGTCCAGAAGTCCACTGAGCAGATGGTCAAGTATGGATCTCTTAATGGTCGTCAGACATAAATTGTCAGACTAATCCTGGGCTTCAAAGGCTGCTTTATGAGCTTTCAAGCTCATGGATGTAGGTGGAGATGGCCTGTGTATCTGTATGGCCATATCAACCTCAGCTATTTCTACAGCATTCAATACATCCTCTGTCGTCTTCTTCATATTGAAATCGGTCAGGGTTTCAATGATGATATTAATTTTATTGACCGAAAAGGGACTCTCTAGTAACTTTAATTAGATCAACACAAATGTAGGATAACAGCGATACTGAAAGCCATTAAATAGTGTCTTTCCTGAAAATCTGATCACACATATTATGAAACACCTTTGGGTTGAATACATAATATATGCAATTACACTTCCACATAAAAAGCGATCAGAGTACAAACCATCAACTCTTACGACACTATCACCTTTAGGTGAATAGATCGTTTAAGTAACGGCTTTTCTCTATCAAATGCCTTTATGATCATCTCAAAATGTTATGTAAGGCCAAGACCTTTGGGCAGAATAAACAAATATAAAGCTAGAGACATCTCCCAACATGTAAATAGAACAATCCAAAATACTGACTTGAAAGGCCACTTTGGTGACTACATTCTCATCAGTATCCCAGAAAGTTCACTAGCACAAGAGATACAACTTTACGTTATCCTTAGATTCTTTATAGGCATATGGTATGTGACAAAGTAACTTCAATAAATGCAAAACCCGAATGCACAGTCTCATTGTCACACACCCGTGCTGAAGACATTCTCCAAAAACTTCATTTGAGATTTTTGTAAAAGAAAAATTTCAATAGAGTGACTATCGTGCATTACTTGATACCGAACCGACCGCCCGAGACACAAGAATCTCATATATCTCCTTTACAGCAAGTTTGTTGCACAAAAATTTACTCAAAAATGGCCTCAGAATGTCTTTGTTCCTTTTCCGATTAACCATCATGCGATCCCAAACCCTGTATATAAGAGCCAAGACATGAATATTTGAAGTATCTCCCTTACGTAATGTCCGAAGCATGAAAATTCACTCGAAATCAGATCTGGAATACCTTAATCCTTTTTTTTGAAGTTAAACTTTAATTTATTACTAATGTAATAAATCCAGAAAAATGGAAAACATCACTTTCTAAATTTCCCCAGACCTGGAAACTGACTCAAAACACCTCGGGGCACCCTTAAGGGAAATCGGAAATTTTTTGTGTTTTTTCCCTCCGGATTTCACTATAGCAAACGTTCGCATGCTGACGTCGAACACGCATTGGCATGCGCCATCTGCGCCGACATGCCAAGGACGCATCTGGGCATGCTTGTCACTCGCAGACGCGCCCACTGACGCTGACGCGTGCATCACACACGCTAGACACGCATCCCTGCATTGGTGGCGCCACGTGTCGGTGCGTGCGATGCACACGCCTGACACTACCTCGCATCTGCAGCATTGTTCACCGTCAGGGGCATGGTGCACATGCGCCTGATCGTGACACGTCCCTCGCTAGAAAAAGACAATTTTTGGCAAGTTTCGGGACAATTTTTGACTTTTTGGGCTCATTTTCAACCCGTTTCTCAAGGCTAAACATATGTATACTACTTTCATGCAATAAAAAGCAAGAAAAAAATCAAGAAACGGAAGGTAACTATTCGCTTGAGGTTACACGCGCTAATTTTTTCTTTTTGGTAAATCAGTAAAATTAAATAAACATCAAAAAGGTTATTTACAACTTAAGAGAATTCCCAAGAGGCAATTCTCTATCAATCACGATATGAAAAGCCTCTTCTAAGGACATGAGGAAATCTACAAGTAATGAACCAAACTTCCCACAAAAACTACCCAA
>JANQAP020033142.1:0-10225 GCA_026874005.2 Erythroxylum coriaceum | reverse complement strand
TCTCATACATAATGAATGCATGGCAAAACCTAGGGTTAGCAATTTTTCTAAATGGCATACATTCACATAATATCGCAAATTATTTCCATCCATTCATCCATTCATCTCATGAATTAAATAGTTACTTTTGGTTGTCCATCCTAGAAAATTAAAAGAAAGTTACAAGGCCTTTAGGCCTAAAAATTCTTCTTGGACTTGGATCTTCCGCTTCGAACTCTTCACTCGCATGACCTGGCCCGTTCGACAAAAACAAGTTAATGGAATTTTTAAAAAAAATTAATTTATAAATAGAAAAAAAAATTCCAAGACTTGAAAAAATCAAGAATTAACAGAATTTAATCAAAATAAAAACTGCTATTAACAAAAAATAAAAATCGAAAACATTTACCTTCTTTTCTTCTATCCATGGATGCTTCATCTTCAAAATTACAGAATTTGCAAACAAAAAAAAAAGATAAGGAGGAAACATGGCGATGATAGGCCACCCTCCTTGTTACAAACCAAACGAAGAAAAATTTACAAGGTAAATCAATTTTCTATGGATAACTAAAAGAGCAAACCAAAACATACACAACATATATTTTTATCACATAAAAAATTTGCAGTATACATAATGTAATATAATTGCCAACCCATGCAACATATAGGAACCAAATCATGCATAGTAAAATCGGCTTTGATACCAATTGTTAGATCGAAAACAAAAACATACTTGCTTTGGCTAAACGGTATAATTCAAAACTTTTTACAAAATCAAAACACAGCGGAAGTGTAAATACCAAATCAACATGCTTTTTAATTCATACATGATGCGGCATAACGAAAATAAAATAAGAACAAGATAGGAATATTACCGACTCCTCGCTACAGCTTTGACTCCTTGCTACTGTGTAATCAACTAATCTGATCTACCACTTGTTCTCTTTGGACAACTTAGTTAATAAGATCCTTTGGTAGGAAAGGAGAAGAAAAATAAATAGAAAACTTTTGTTATATACGGCTAGATCAAAGAAGAACCATGAGACCTTCTCATTTTCTTTGCTATTGTCGATGGTCTTTTTTGAGCTTGGAGAGAGAGAGTGAGACTAAAGGCCTATCACGTACATTTAGCATCAAAAATGCTAAAATAATTGTGTCATTCCAGGTCCAACACTTAGACGTTAGCTTTCATAAAAAAATCGTACAGCTCTCATTCATTTAAAAGCCAACCATTAAACCTTTTAATAAAAAATAGCATTATTGGTTTGCTTTGGAAGTGAGTCGAGAGAGTAATAACAAAGCACCACTCCATTTCATTCTTTAATCAAAAGAATGTCAAAAAGTGATGTACGTTTCTCATTTTTCAAAAAGAAGGCCCCTTCATTACAATCCTTGAACATTATCTATAATCATAACATGTTCATTTAATGACCAATTTCATTGATGTAGATAGCATTACCGAATCCTACACTTCGGTTTTGCTTCTCTCTAGAACCTTATAGATAATTCTTGAATATGTAGATAGTTATAGAGAATTCTAGAAGACTCTTTGTAAGCCATTGGATTGGATCAATCCTAACCATCCATTGAGGGATGGGGGATTATAAATAAGTTAGGGGGTCTCACTTGTATAGCCATCCCATTCTTTGTAGGGTTCTTTGAGTAATAAGAACATTCTTCATATTCTCCAAGCTCTCTTGTGTTCCTTCCATCTTTCATATTTCAAAGTCGCTTCTGCCAAGTGTTCAATCTAAGTACTCTTAGGAAGTACTTGTGAGAAGACTGAACTAGCAATCTAGGCAAGGGAGACGTTCCCAACTCGAGGAGTTTGCTAGTGCCGCACAGTTCGTAAGGTTGTAAAATCTAAGCCCGTGTTTTTAATAAAGATTTTAGTTCAATTAATCTAATTAATTAAATCAAAATCTAGCCCAATATTAAAAGTTCCTTTGGGCTTATAATTAACAATTAATTAGTGTAAGCCTAACATTTAATTGTAGGCTTAAGACTCAATTTAATTAACTCTTAATTAAATTGTTTTGGTCTTATTGGCCAGAATCCAATTCATCCATTTCTCTCTAAACTGTCTCATTTTCTTTCCAATAACCTGTATTTATTTTTCTTAATTTTTTTGATAACGTTCCTATAAGCCAAGTGGGGAATCTAATTGAACTTAAATAATTCAAGCTCTAATAAGCCTGGAATTAATTTAATCTCATTAGAATTAATTCCAATTTATTAACAAAATGTCATTCCACTAAAAACAATTGAATGAACGCTTGAATTACTTAAAATTATGAGAAAACATATTTCAATTTGTTAATATGATATCCAATGCAAACTCTATTATGAACGATATTATAATCATCTGCACAATAAAGGGTAAAATTACCATTTTGCCCTTACATTGATTTTTCCTTCTAGATCTCTCGTTTCACTCTACATGGTGATTAACACACAAGATCTAATTTTGATATTAAGAGTTGATGGATAGCTAGTTCATCAAACTACTGGTACCAGTTTAATCACCAATCTCTGTAAAACATTTTAAAAAGATGATATCACTATAAACTCTTTATTTGAGTGAATGTTCCTTGATGCATGTTTGAATTAAGAATTCCAACATGCAGACACTAGATTGATATCCTGTAAAAATCCATTCTGATCATATCAAGAATTATAACAAAACACACATGAGTTCACCACTCATCAATATTGTGGTTCATAATAAACGAATGCTAAGGTGTATGTTTTAAGATTAAAGTAATGACCTACTTTATTCTTTAAAAAACATACGCGATTATAGATTCATTTAATAGTGCCATTACTGATAGTCAACTACTATCATGATTTGAAACTCATAATTCCCTTGAAGTAAACTCCTTTACTTACACGGAGGTAAATCGCAACACTATAGTCTAAACCATAATCAAGCCACAAACTTGATTATTCGATTGTGAATCAATTAATTTAGATCCTAATAATATACTAATAATATACATGTTTCCTATACATCTCCATGTATATGTATATTACTTACAAAGGAATGTTGGTACCTTATGACTAGTTATATTATGCTTATACAAATAAAACTAAACTCTTTTGTTTTATTAATAATAAATATTTTCATTACATTATTGTAACTGGAAGAAAATTAAGTTATATGTAAATACACTTGCTTTCTAGGGCATTATATTTACATAACCCTAATAGAGTCATGAAGAAGCATTTATTAGGAGGCAACCTAAGGATTTAGGTATTTCAATTTCAATTTAGTTGCTTTAAGTGTCTTTAGCATTAGTTTTAATATGTTTCTACCTGAAGTTAATTTTTGTTACATGTGTTTTAAGTTACAGTTTGTTAAAATTCAAGAATTCAAATGTGTTTTAATGGTACTTCACTACTAGATAGTGATGCCCATAGCCACTATGTACTTCCTAGACTGTAGCTATAAGGCCTTTTATTTTAAAGGGAGTATCGGTTATCCTAATTTCCTTTTTTGTCTTGTTTTCTATTTTTATTATTCTTTTTTATTGTGTATATTAGGGTAATGTATATCTCAAGTGAAAAGAAGGAAATTAATTTATTATACTTGCTATATTAGCTTAATAAGGAATAATTATGAAAAAATTGTAACAATAAAAGAACATTGATTTATTCTGATATGCAGGCACCACTCCCTACACATCTTAAGTATACCTATTAGGGAGATAAATAGACTCTCCCAGTTATCATTTCAGTGGAGTTGACTTCAAATCAAGAGGAGAGACTAGTTCGAATGCTGAGAGAGCATAAGAAGGCCATCAAGTGGACTATCACAGATATCTAAGGGATAAGTCCTTCTATATGCATGAACCACATTTTATTGGAGGAGGATGCAAAATCCACAAGGCAAGCTCAGTATAGGCTAAATTCTCCAATGATGGAAGTTGTGAAGAAGAACGTGTTGAAGCTTCTCGATGATGGGTTTATCTACTCAATTTCTGATAGTAAGTGGGTAAGTCCTGTCCAGGTGGTTCTAAAAAAGTCTGAAATCACCGTTGTGAGAAATCAAGAAGGTGAGTTGGTTCTTACCTAAGTTCAAACTGAGTGGTGAGTATGTATTGATTATAGAAAGTTAAATTTTGTTACTCGTAAAGACCATTTTCCTTTTCCTTTTATTAATCAGATGCTTGAGAGATTAGCTGGTTATGCCTATTATTGCTTTTTAGATGGCTTTTCAGGTTTTCTTTAGATCTCGCTTGCACAGGAAGATTAGGATAAGATCACATTTATATTCCCATTTGGTATGTTTGCCTATTGAAGGATGCCATTTGGATTATTTAAAGCACCTGCCACATTCCAAAGATGTATGGTAAGCATTGTTTTCAAATATGTTGAGAAGATTATCGAGGTATTCATGGATGATTTTAATATGTATGGATCTTCTTTTGATGAATGTCTTAAGAATCTTATCATTATCTTAGAACTATGTATAGAAACTAACCTTTTGTTGAACTAGGAAAAAGGTCATTTTATGGTGGATCAACGTGTAGTTTTATAGCATGTGATATTTACTAAGGGTATTGAAGTAGGCAAGTCCAAAGTCAATCTTATTTCTTCTTTACCTTACCCCGCTACTATGAGGGAAGTGCATTTTTTTCTTTGGCATGTAGGTTTTTATCGAAGGTTCATTAAGGACTTTTTAAACATAGCCGCACCACTATGGAATCTTCTTCAACAAGATGTCTCCTTTGAGTTCGATGAGAAGTGTAAGGAAGCATTCAACGAACTTAAGGAGCTTCTGACCTCCTCACCAGTGATTCAACCGCCAAATTAGAAACTCCTCTTCGAGATTATGTGTGATGCGAGTTATTAGGTAATGGGGGCAGTTTTAGGACAAAGAGTGGGAAAAGCTTTGCATGTCATCTACTATACTTCAATGATTCTAAACCTAACTCAATTGAATTATTCCACTAATAAAAAGAACAGTTATTTGTGGTTTTTGCTTTGGAAATATTTCGATTATATTTGCTTGGTGCTAAGGTGGTTGTTTATTCTGATCATACAACTTTACAATACTTGACAAAGAGAGAAGCAAAACTGAGGCTGATCAAATGGATTCTCCTCCTTCAGGAATTCAACTTAGAGATCATCGATAAGAAGGGGGCAGAAAATGTGGTGGCAGACCATCTCAATCGTTTGATAAAAGAAGAAGATGGTATCCCTCTTTGAGAAACCTTTCCAGATGAGCAATTGTTTTCTACCAATGTGACACCACCATGGTATGAAAACATTGTAAATTTTTTAGTTACTAACAAATAACCTGTTAGATTGTCAAAGGCTTAAAGGGATAAGCTACAGAGTGAAGCGAAGTATTACATATGGGATGACCCATATCTTTAGAGGCACTGCACATATCAAGTTATTAGGAGGTGTCTATCAGAAAATGAATCACTATCAATTTTAGCCTTTTGCCATTCGTACGCTTGCAAAGGATAATTTGGAGTGAAAAGGACTGCTCATAAAGTTCTTGAGAGTGGTTTTTACTAGCCAACATTGTTCAAAGACACATATACCTTTTGCAAATCCTATGATAGATTCCAACAGTCAGGTAACCTATCCTGTAAGAATCAATTACCACAAATTCGTTTGCTTTTTTGTGAATTTTTTGATGTTTGGGGCATTGATTTTATGGGACCTTTCCCTTCGTCTTTTGGCTTTACTTATATATTGCTTACAGTTAATTATATTTCTAAATAGGTGGAAGCCAAAGCCACTAGGACTAACAATGTAAAGGTTGTTGCAGATTCTGTCAAGGTTAAAATTCTTTCTAGTTTGGGATTCTAAATGCCATTGTTAGCGATAAAGGAACCCACTTCTACAATAGGGGATGGAAGCAATGTTCAGAAAATATAACATTACGAATAAAGTTTCTACTACTTACCATCCCCAAACCAACGGGTAAGCTGAAATCTCAAATCAAGAAATCAAGTTAATCTAGGAGAAAACTGTGTAGCTCAATAGGAAGGATTAGAGTGTAAGACTAGAAGACGTATTATGGGCGTACAGGATAGCTTACAAAATACCTATTGGGATATCGCAGTATAGGCTAGTGTTCGAGAAGCCATGTCATCTTTCAGTGGAATTACAACATATGGCATATTGGGCTATCAGAAGATGCAACATGAACTTGGATGATGCGGGAGTGTATAGGAAGTTACAGCTTCAAGAGCTGGAAGAGATATGGAATGAGTCATATCAAAATGCGGTGATATATAAGGAGAGGGAGAAAACTTTTCAGATAAGATGATTTCGAGGAAAAGCTTGTCGGTGGGCCAGAAAGTGTTACTGTATCTTTCCAAACTCAAACTCTTTCCAGGTAAGTTGGGTTCCCATTAGGTTGGTCCGTTTGTTATCACTCATGTCTTTCCTTTTGGTGCGGTAAAGATACAAAGCCTCAAAAGTAATAAAACATTTAGAGTGAATGGTCATCACTTAAAGTCATATTATGAGGGCTTCCAAATAGTGGATCTAGAGGTGTTGATGATGGAGGGTTTGACTGGTGTCACTTGATACATGTAATTAAAGGTTGAGCCAACGACGTTAAACAAAGGTACTACTTAAGAGGCAACCCAAGGGGAGTTAATTTCTGTCTTTTTCATTTTCTAATTTGCTATTTTTGTTAACTGATCCATTTCTTGCATTTGATTTTACATTGAGGACAATGTAAGTTTTAAGTGTGGGGGTAGGGTATATTAGTTTTTATATGTGTTTTTGAGCTTAATTGTAGCTTATGTGACTTCGTAGGTAGTTTTCAAAATCAAACGAACAAAATAAAAAATCTTCCTATTTTCTACTGCTTTTAAGATTATTTAATCATAATTAGAGTGTGAATTGATTAGTAAAATCTATAACAAAATTTGACATGTACTTTTGATATTGTTATTTGTTCTTATGCGTTATTTTTAAAAGAGCGGTGGTTAGTGGTAAACAAAAACCAGTGAGGTTTTGAACCATATTAGACTGATATATCTATATCAGTCTTACTGTTATGTTTGTTATGTGTGACCTTCTTGACATTTACATCCTTACTTTATGTTGATTTTCTATTCAAGACCACATTTTCATCACATGCAATTTTATGAAAATGATTAGGCATTCTTTGTTGACTACAAGCTACATTAGCCAAATAGCCTACCCAACTATGTGAATTTTCCATTGCTAACCCCCTTTGAGCTTTATTAACCTTTTCTTTTGTATAAACCACATTACACACACCTAACCAAATGCCCTACCCAAACCTTAAAGCTAGTGGAGCATTTGTTAATTCTTGATAAATGTGATTGCACAAAAGCCTAAGTGTGGGGGTATGCATATATGTGGGTTAGTTATATTTGTTAAATTCCATGTTATAAATACTATGTTGATGTAGCTTCTATCACTTCTACTTTTGAAAAAAAAAGAGAAGAAGAAAAAAAGTAAGAAAAAAGAAAAAAAGTGAGTTTGAATAAAAAGTATCAAGTAGGAAACATAGTTGATGTGAAAAGTTGTTAACTAATAGTTTATCCTCCTTAAGTTGTATTGAATGGGTATTTGAATGTATTGAATATGTGGCAGATGTTGTTTTATGTGGAGCACTTTTTGTGTTATGCTAATGTGGCTTATGGTGTAAGAGCTAAATTGTGTTGTGAAACATAGTTGTTGCATTCTTCATGGTTGACGGTACCCAGTTTTGAATGAATGTTAACTTGTGCATTTGATATCTCATTAAGTGTCACTGCTCCACTAGCTTGATGGCTTTTATGTTGCATTACCGAAAATACATCCCACCTTATCCTTACCAATATTACAACCCTAGAAAAGTCCTTTGATGCATGATTATGCATGTGACTTTTAGTGGTGCAAAAATGGAATGATATGTAAAGTTATGAATTGTTGTGATCATAAATGGTGTTTAAGTGTACCTATGGAAATATCTTGTTTAAGCACGTTTTATCCAAGTTTACCTTTAGATTACTCAGTTTCTAAGGGTTATGAATATTGATTGATCATGAGTAAAAGTTTTGAATGTTGAGTTTTTGCTATAGGTTTTAAAAATCATTCATCTTTACTTATGGTTATCTATTATTAAGAAATATGGAAAACGAGTAAAAGTTTTAGTTTGTGATTTTGATTTTGATGATTTGTTCGAGGTCGATCAAAAGCTA
The DNA here is from genome assembly GCA_026874005.2 of Erythroxylum coriaceum. Lineage (NCBI taxonomy): Eukaryota > Viridiplantae > Streptophyta > Magnoliopsida > Malpighiales > Erythroxylaceae > Erythroxylum > Erythroxylum coriaceum. The sequence continues at coordinate 2,060 of JANQAP020033142.1, read as the reverse complement.
AGAGTAGGGGAACTTAATATGTGTTTAAACTTTGATTCATTTAATATGCTAGACTTAGTGATTAATGCCTTAGAAATGCTCTACTCACTATGACTCATATGTGATTTTAGGCATAATTCGGAAGAAAAGAAGTTAAAGTGAGTTGAAAGCACAACATTTGGGCCATTTTCTGAAGATTAATATTCACATGTCTTTGTAGGGCAAGAAGAAGAAAATTAAAAGATAAGAAGACGACAAGAAAAATGGATCATAAAGAAGAAGAATCATAGAAAGCAATGCATGTGCACTTTTTTCCATTCAAAAACATTAATTTAATGGAGGAAAAAATGTCAGCAAATTAAGCATGAAATGGCAACAACTTGTGAGGGGTGAGAGGGCTAAAACGACATTACTGAGGAGAATAAAACGCATGTAAGTCAGATGATGTTGTGCAGTTTTGCATTAAATGCAGACAATATCTACATTCAACGCAGATGTTGTGTGTTAAACACATTAAACGAAGATCGTGGCATGGGATGCGTTTTTACTTAAAAGCACAGTAATAGATGAGGGTTTTAATAAGAGTGAATAGTGAAGTGGACCAATAAAAAGAGTGAGTAGCGCAGAGAATAGGGTGGAGATGTTGTGGTTCTTTCTTTATTACTTTCACCACCAAAGTAGTTGTGGAGAAGATAGTTGACGCTTGGAGAATAAAAATGGAAACAAGAGGCTAGCTTCCCGATGCTGGTTTAATGGGAATATCGACACCAAGTCACGATTAAGCTATTTTTATCTTTTTAAGGTTGTAATTTTTTCAAATTTTTGTGTTATTGGTGATGATTTGATCGGGTTTTGGGATGAAAGATCTTAATACGTTATTTTGATTATTCTATTTCAAATATATTGCTAAAGCATTGAATGTAATCCATAATTGTTACTTTTGATGTTTATGAGTAACATCTAATCGTCCTGTATCGTTAGGAATAATATAACTTAAGAACATCTAAGGTTACTGCTTATATTAATCATTTTCCACATCATAATGCAACTGCCAAATTAAATTTAGAAATCATATCCTAAGTTATACGGTAGTTAGGTTTAATTAATGTTTGTATCTTGATTAAACAAAACCTAAGGGAAAACCGAGATTAGGAGAGCATTCTATTAGTCTTAGATTGATAATCCGAAAGTAAAGACGTTAGGATGACGAAATATGCTTAATAGTGTTTAGGCCGAGATTAAACCTAGAACCGAAACTTACATATATTCTATAGTTTAATCATTTTCAATCTCTTGTTTTAATTTTTTTCGATAGTTTGCTTTTATTTTATTTTCTAAATTGCTAAAAATCCAAAAAAACCCCTTTTTATATTTTCCTTGCATCAATTAATTTTGTTACAAAAATTAACCAAACATTCTTTGTGGATTCAATCCTTACTCAGCATAACTACAAATTTTAGTGTGCAAAGTCACGTAAATTTTGTAGTGTACTTGACACGCGCTGTCAATATAAAGGATGATTTATATGTTCCTTTAATCTTAATACAACCATTTTTAGCCATTATTAAAGCTATAATATATTTGAATAAAGGAAGATTAATCCTAAGGGTGCAAGATGAGGGAGTAATGATTTAAGATATTCGAAACCATAAGACATATTATTGATAAAGATGATACTTGTTTCTAATTTTATGTACGAAATAATCACAGTTGACCTATTAGGGACTTGTACTATACAAGGCATATAAGAAGGGTTCGATAGTGCTATTCTAATGGAGTAAGTAGCAAATTTGAATGTTAATGAGCTTATAAATAGGAAAATTGTTAGAACCTGAATTTTTTTAGTAAATATGACTTGAATGAATTCGGGTATTGTTAGATGGATAATTTATGGATTGATGGAATTAAAGTATTGATGTTATAAGATGCATAAGGGTATTTTTGAAATGTGACTTAAGGTTAAAAGAACCTAAGTTATAAGGAAGGGTAAATTGGACTTTAGCGTTCATTAAGGGTAAAAAGGGGAAAGTAAAAATGTTGCATAGGATATGAAGATCAAAAAGGGTGATCGGAGTGGTAAA
>JANQAP020033106.1:0-10226 GCA_026874005.2 Erythroxylum coriaceum | reverse complement strand
AATGAAAGTCAAACATGGTAGGCATTTCGGTGCCTACCATGCTTGGCCATATTCTCATCCTCCTGCCTATAAATAGGCAGGAGATGAACAAAGAGAATGGGCAGTGCAAAAATAAGAGAGAAGTGAGGGGAGAGAGATAAACAAGAGAGAGAGAGAGAGAAATATTATGTGTATTTTTGGGTATAGTTTTCTCCTTGTAATTCTCCAATTTTTCCATTAGTAAAATTCTTCTATCCTTGTCCGTGGTTTTTATCCTAATTTAGGGGTTTTCCATGTAAAATATGTGGGTTCATTACTATTCCTTTCAGTCTTATTTACCTGCGAACCTGCTCTAATCTAGTCAATTTTCACAACAATCTCTTTTAGTAACCCTTTTCTTATTGAAGCCAGGTTTTGAAGCTTTCCAGGGTGTCAGCCCTGTAATGCTTCTGAGTGAATTCTAGTAAACTTGTCCATCTGAAGTCCGGATACTTTTTGGAATTTTCAGGGTTGACTAGGATTTCGGGCGATTTCATTACTTTCTCCATGTTTGGTGATAAGAAAAATGTCAATGATTTCCTTACTGTTTTCTTGTTCACCACCACTCTATATTAGCAACTTTTGAACTTACAGTTCGATAGTGCCTAAAAAGACCAAACTTAACCAACATGTTAAAAGTAACTTGTTCGTTAACATGTTTGATAAGATCTCATCTTACTATATTATTTAATATTATCTCCTTTTTTTAGATTTATTTTGATGCTTAAATATGAAAATTAAATTTTGTTTTTCTTAGGAGATGAAAAGTGAAAATTGCATTAAATTTTGACTCTAGTGATGATAATCACAAATTTTGGATAAAGTGAAATGATTGATACAATGGATAAGACTAATCACTTGAAGAGTTAGGGTTTGATTGGAAGACTTCACCTTAACCTTATCATGTAGGAATTTGAATTCATTTTAAATAGACATCCTTACAAGTTAGAGTTAGATTAAGATTAGATTAGAAAATCTTATAAAAGGGACGTTCCTCACAACAAAAAAGGTTATCTCTTCTTACATTTTTAGCAATTCTTTGTCTTTCTTCTAATTTTATTATTAGAGCGAAAGCCATGTGTGGCTAAACTCAATCGTTTTGATTCAAAGGGATTTAATACTCTAATTGTAACCTTGTGAGGTTTTGTGTTTCAAACTTTTATTCATGTTTTAATTCAAGTATTTCTTGTTTTGAGTTTTCATGTTTTATAAATGATTGATATTCAATTAATCTAACAATTTAATTTAATATTGATTATTCTATTGCTATTCAGGAATTCAGTGATCCGTAATTGTCATGAAAGATTGGTATAAGTAACAAATAGGTTATTTATGAATTTTCATATTTAATTTATGATAAACAAGAAAACTAAATTGAATAGTTACAACTATCTCGATTATTTAATTTAGGGTTTAGTCTTTTTCATAGAGCTTATTGCTATCATTTATAATAGAATCTATATGTCGATCTATATCATTTAATTAAGTTGTAGAATAAAATAGATTTGATATGAAATGCTATCACACCCAGTCAATAGATGATAAGTTTTGGTTTAGATGCTAGGTTTGAACCAATTAATTTAGGAAAATTTGAGACTTATTACGGCTATCCTAATATATTTTGGACTAACTGCTTGAATCGTGAAAATATTCTTTTTAAACTAATGATCAATGTTACAATTAGATGAGATCTTTCTTTTGAATCGGAGCTTGGTAATCTTGACTTTCTCATATTTGAATTCAACTAATTTAATTTGTTTATGTATTAATTTCAATTAATCAGTTATTTAATCAATCCACCCCAATTTACTTTTATTACTTAAAATTAAGAAGCCAGTGTTTAGTTCTCTAGAAATTCAACCTGGTTCTATGACTACTACAAAAATTTGAAGATTTAGAATTATTTTGGGGGCTTTAACAACCTGACCAATGTTAATGGAAGTGGGAAACTTACCATGAATGTGTCGCCGATGTTGGCAACAAATGCTTATGGATCAGGATCTATAGATCTCCAACTTTCGTCGACCAACACTTGAAAGCCACCAACTTGATCCTGATGGAGGACAGTTAAAGAAGTAGGATCACAGTGAGGTCCTGCTCTGAATGTTAAATCAGGATTCTAACATGAAGGGTAGTAATTCGATCTTATGATGGAATCATTTCCCTAGAAAAATTCTTTGAAGTAGCCTCTATCAATTCCTAGACTCACCTCTAAAAGCTCCATGATCGTAAGAGAAAGTGTTCAAGGCTTTACAATATTCCTGGTAAAGCTTCCTACGTGAATCAATATCAAAGATGTTTAATGTTAGAAGGTTCAGACCTAGAGAAGTGCCCGTAAAAAATGGGTGATGATATCTCAAAGAAGACGAGCAGAGCTGTGGATATCTTAGCAATGGTATAGTGAATAAGCTTCTGCATGGTCCAATGCAGCATCTGAGATGTGATGGAAGTGACAACATGCATGCTCTGAACAGAATGTTCAGCCTTGAGATGGAAGTAACTGTATTGGAACAAAAGAGAGAGTATCCTCATATGTTTTATGCTCTCCAAACCCACGTGAACTTCTCTATTTCCGTTATGGTGTTCCAACTCTGTTCCATTAAATCTCATCCATATATTTATGTAAACTCTACGTAAATGTGGGGATGAGATTTAATAAAATATGATAGGAACATCATAACCGGAACAAAGGATCTATCCCTTCCAAACCTGACCAATATTAAAATTACTTCGTTTTGACCATTGGATAATAAAATTAGACAAAGGATCTAAACTTGGAAAGAGAGAGGATCCTCTGTCTGTTTTACCTTTCCAACCCTATTTAATGGCCAAAACGACATCATTTTGGCCACTGAATAGTAGTTTAGAGATTGTCTAACCATATCCAATGGCTAAAATAATGTCGTTTTAACCATTAGACAAGGTTGGACATGATAAAATTAGACAGAAGATCCAAACTCGGAACAAAAGCTTAAAGCCAAACAAAGTTAGTAGTACCATCTTAATATTTACCTCAAAATGATACCTCAATTCACCTTTTTAGAATTGAATAAGGAAAAAAGAAAATTTCCTCAACTTGTTAGTGAGAGAAAGAGTGTTCATGACTTCCCAGTATTCCTGGTAAAGTTTCCTACGTGAATCAATCTCAAGCATGATTATTGTTAAAAGATTCATAGCGACACAGTTAGTCTTGAAGTCCTAAAACAAAAGCAAGTCTTAGAATATCGTACATATGTTAAAAATGAAAATATTAAAGGGTTAATAAATGGTAAGGACCAACTAATTAAATAGCTAGTTATAGTTATTTTGATAATGATTAGAATCAAGTCCAATTCTTAAAAATAGGTTGTACACTCTATCCATGTTAAAAATTCTAATATGATATCAAAGTAAGTCTAGTTTAGATTACAAGTTCTCGTCATTTTGACAATGTTAGACCTAAGTTCAATTCTTGTTAATTGATTTTAGACTCCACCCATATTAAAATTTCTAATACCAAGTTCAATTCTTTTACTTGAATTTTCTGAAATCTTCTCCCATTACATTCGAGAAATATTCTTCAACAATGTTTTAATAAGATGTTGGAATATCCTTGTGGTCCATATGATTCACAACCAGCACAACATTTCTGAAATGTTATGATGGTCTGTTGTTGTCCATTGTCTCTGTAATGCGCAGAGTAATATAGGGATGGTTATGTTTGGTTTTTGGGTCCCTAACCTTCAGCTTTCAATTTTAAGAAAATTTGACACCATTAACGTGAGAGTTTGAGAGATTAGAAGATTCAGAAACATTTCATTTGGAAGTGGGATTTAACCAATGGATCAAGCTTTTCGGATAGCAATGGTAGGAGGTATGGTTATTTGGTTATGCTTCTGCCTATCATTTGGACATATATATATATGCATATATGCTGTGGATATACATATACGTAAATATGCATGTATATGAAGCATGAATTGTATACAAATTAATTTTATTTTATATTTGGTATCAGAGCCTATTAACGCAACAACCAAATCAAATATGGATTGGTTTATATATGATATATATCAGATATGTTTCTGTTATATAATCTTTATCTTATTGTCATAATCTTCTCCCTTCAATCATGTAAGTAGTTAGCTATTTTTGTGCAATTTCAAATATTGTATATCAGCTTTATATAGCTGTCCTTGTACTATTAATTAGTGAGATAATATACGAAAAACATCTGATATATATCATATAGAAACCAATCCATTATTTTAAGCATGTAGGAATCATTCATAGACTTGCCTGTCCTCACATGCACGAATAAAATGATGTCGCTTAACTTAAAATTTGTCATCTCGTTGGTACCTCTCTTGCCCTTCTTGCTCATGCCAACTTACCGTTACGTTATTGGAATTATGCCTTTGAAATGAGTTGTTCTTCAATTAATAATTTGCCCACTCCAGTTCTTAAAAATTCATCCCCATACTTTGTTTTATTTAAAAAACATCCTGATTATTCTACTCAAAAGCCTTTTGGGTGTACTGTTTTTCCTCTTCTCCGTCTATATAATAATCATAAGTTTGCTTATCGAAGTCGTCCTTGTGTGTATCTTGGTTCGAGTACGTCCCATTCAGGTAGTCATTGTCTTGACTTATCAAATGACAGAGTTTATGTTGCTAAGCATGTTGTTTTTAATTCACATCAATTCTTACTACGTTCTAAACTTGCATCCTCACCTGCTTCGGAGACTCCTTCTACCATGTCTTGGCTTCATGTTCAAAGTGTATCTCCATCATCCACAGGTTTTGCTGGAAATTCAGGTCTGTCTTCTACTTCTTCTTCCATTCCATTATTTTCTACAACTGATCAGTCTTCCAACAATTCCCTGTTATCAGCACAGTCTCCATCTTTACCACTGCCACCTTTAAATCAATCTCCTATACACTCTCAATCACCTTCCTCAGACTCAAATACTGATCGTCCACTTTCCCTTATTGTTGACTTAACCGATTACCCATCCCAAATGCCTATTGCACCTTCTACCTCAACCTCTCCTCCTCGAACCCATCTTATGCAACTTCGTTCATCCACTATGCAAAACACCATGCTTGCCTTTCAACTAAAACTAAGGATTATCTTTTAACTGAACCTCAAACTTTTATTCTAGCCAAACAATATGCTGAATGGCGTGATGCAATGCAAATGAGATTAATGCCTTAGTTCAGAATCACACATGGGTGCTTGTTCCCCGACCTCCATCTGTAAATGTCATTGGCAATAAATGGGTTTATCGAATTAAAAGGAAAGCTAATGGGGAGATTGATCGGTTTAAAGCTCGGCTCGTTACTAATGGTTACTCGCAACAGCCTGGTATTGACTATACTGAAACCTTTAGTCCAGTGGTAAAAGCAACTACCATTCGGACGATCTTGTCTATTGCAACTGCTTCTCTTTGGCCTATCCGACAACTTGATATTTCAAATGCATTTCTGCATGGGTTTATTGATACAGACATTTATATGGAGCAACCCATTGGCTCTCATAATGCTTCCTATCTGGATTATATGTGTAAATTGTCCAAGTCATTGTATGGCCTTAAACAGGCTCCCCAGGCTTGGTTTCAAAGGCTCACAACTTTTCTACATGCTTTTAGATTTCAAGCTTCAAAGGCTGACTCCTCTTTATTCATCCTTCGCCAAGGTGATCTGAAGTTTTATGTTCTAATTTATGTGGATGATATACTCCTCACTTGCTCTGATTCTACAAAATTGGATTATTTTTTGGGTCATCTAAAATCAGCCTTCCCTGTTTGGGATCTTGGTTCTCTTCACTTTTTCTTAGGCATTGAGGCAAGGTTTTCAGCAGAAGGTCTCCTGCTCACTCAATAAAAATACATCACTGATTTATTGGCAAACTTTACTATGTCTGATTGCAAGCCTTGTAACACTCCAATGTCCGTCAGCCCTCCGCTTTTGAAATTTACTGGTGCTCCTCTGTCAAATGTTGAGCAATATTGTCAACTGGTAGGATCCTTGCAATATGTTACCCTTACTAGACCCGACATTTCCTTTTCCATCAATAAGCTTTCTCAATTTATGCATCAGCCTACTTAAGAGCATTGGACAGTAGCTAAGTGGTTATTACGTTATTTTAAAGCTACTGCCGGACTTGGTTTATTCTTCTCCAAGGATTCCTCTCTTCAATTACAATGCTTTACAGATAGCGATTGGGGTGGTTGCCCGGATGATCGTCGATCGACGAATGGTTATGCTATCTATTTAGGAAAAAATTTGATTTCTTGGACTTTAAAGAAACAGCCCACAATTGCTCGGTTATCTACCGAAAGTGAATATCGTGCTTTTGCAAATTCTACTGTTGAACTGATGTGGCTTCAATCCCTTCTTACTGAACTTGGTTTTCCTTACTCTAATCCAACTACGTTATGGTGCGATAATGTTGGGGAAATTTATCTCTGTTCAAATCCTGTATTTCATGCTCGAACGAAACATATTGAGCTTGATTATCATTTTATTAGAGAGCAAGTTCAGAAACGCAACATCCAGGTTCGGTTTATTTCCTCTAAAGATCAGATTGCTGATATTCTTATAAAACCTTTTGGCCAGCGTCTGTTTGTTAAGCATCTATTTGTTAAGCATCGAAACAAGCTTCGGCTTTGTTCCACATCGCCTTTAGCTTAACTGGGGGTGTTAACGAAACAACCAAATCAAATATGGATTGGTTTCTATATGATATATATCAAATATGTTTCTGTTATATAATCTCTATCTTATTGTTGTAATCTTCTCCCTTCAATCGTGTAAGTAGTTAGCTATTTTTGTTCAATTTCAAATATTGTATATCAGCTTTATATAGCTGTCCTTGTACTGTCAATTGGTGACATAATATACAAAAAACATCAGCTCTCTTTTATCTTTACAGAGCCATGTACATCGCTGCCTTGCATACCCTTTGTCATGCTCTGTTTTTGTTTTGGTTTTTGAACATGTCTACCGTCTGCATGAATGACATGTTGGATGAAGAGGTGGATGTTGGTGTGCATGCGGAACGTTATAGTTATGTTTTGGCACATCATGTTGCACGATGCAACAAATGGAGGTGTGATGCATGCTGGGAGGATGGACATTGTCAGATTGCATAGCGGTTATGGATATCACCATCTTGCAACGTGCATCTTGTTTCTTCTCTTGGGTGTGCTATGACCATCATCGGCTCCTCCTCCTCGTCCCTATCTCCAGCACCGTCTCCTCCGCGTCTATGGCCTGCCTCTAGTGAAGGTTGGAAACGGGTCACACTGACTCAACTGGAGGTTGAAGATGGCTGCAATTTTATTTTTAAAAAAGAAAAATTCTTAATTAATTAAGTAATAATTAATTAAGTTAATGTTAGGTTTCTTGATGGGTTAATTAAGCACTTAACCTAATTTTGTGATTTTAATTTTCAAAACATTCTTTGGAATTAATATTTTTTGTGAATATTAATTATTTTAATTTGTATGTCTAATATATTAAGAATTATACATTTAAAAATTGTATAATTAATAGTTGTATTAAATTAGACATGCAAGATTAAATTATGTGATTTTATGCACATTAAAGTTGTTGAACTATTTGCACACATTATATATGTAATGAATTGAAAATTGTATGTATAAATTTATGAACATTATACATGCAAAAGTAGATTAAATAATTTGTGCATGATTATGTGATTTATTTGCATTATTACTTTTTTATGCAATATTTAGGTTTAATTACGATTAAAATAATGTGAGGTGATTCCTATAATTTTATTTGATTAGGGTGTAGCCATAACATCTTTAATTAATTAAAATTATATATTTAAGTTTATGGATCATTGTAAACATTAGTTGTATTTAATCATATATATATAATACAATTTACTCACAGGAATTTGTGTTATATGTATATGATTACTTAGGATAAAATATCAAAATTTATTTCTTGATTTGCCCACTGGAATTAAGAAAGGGAACATAATTTGATAATTTTATCAAATGGATCTAATTGAGTAGAATTTTAGCTCATAGGTAAATTTAATGTCAATAGATTCCTGAATTCATCCATGATTTACATTGGTAAAACATAGCAATTTTGGTCTCATAATTTTGTTAATAAGTGATCACAAGGTTACACGCGCTAAGTTTTAATATTTATAACCTTGGTAAATTCCACAAGCGCACGGGTCGTTTGCGTAGTACCTAAGGTATCGATCCCAAGAGGAGGGCTAAATTAGTCCTAAAATATAAGATCGCACTAAACTACAATAATTCTAAATAATAACTAATGCAGAAATAAATCAAGCAACAATCAATTTTAGAGAATTAAAGTGCAGAAAAGTAAACAAAACAGAAATTCACACAGACAATCTGAAATTAACCTAGAAATCACCAAGTGAAAGAAGGGGGGATTCAATCTGAAATTAACAAAATCCTAATCAATTATGCAATTCTCGACTTAATGGGTCTAGACGGTCCTAAGGTGAATTACTCTTTCTCGAGTTATAATTTTTAACGCTAATTGATGATCCCTAATTTAAATTATGGAATTGCGATTTCTCAATTCGCAATTGACCTAAAACCTAAATTAGTTCTAAGTTGTCTATTAACCTATTGGGAATCTATACTCGATCTCTCGTTACATGACTCTACCGGTTTGATCTAATCCTTTACCTATCAATTCATCTAACTCTCGTTAGCCCAAATTAATTATTTTTACTGGGCTCACCCTCTCAGTTTATTGCCGAATTATTACGAACAGAAATTGAATCACAATTAAATCAAAAGAAAACACAACCAATTAAACTTTATTAATCTCAAGAATTAGAAACCCGAAGGTGAGTATAGATAATAATCAACACTCAACAATAACAATTTCAATAAATATCCCAATTTCATTCATAAATAAAATTGAAATAAACATAGAAACTACTGTCGGAATGGATCGTGGAGGTAGCGACAGTGGAAAACCACCTGTTCTGGGAAGTACGTCGCGTCAAACTTCTTCTCTGTGCCTCTCTTCCTTCTTCTCCTTCCGCAATCTCTCGATTTCTCTCTAGGTTTTCTCTCGGAATTGGCAGACGTGAAGGCTCTCTTGCACACTCTTCCAAGGCTCTTTAAGGCTACTGCATCTGCCTCATAATGTTATATTTATACTTTAGGCGCTCTCGGTCAAAGTTAGGGTCGAAACGATCCAAAACATCTTGCAAAATTTGAGTTTCTGCTTCAACCAAACGCAAGCGACTATCATGGCACTACCTGCCACGATCGTGGACAACGCCTAAACCTTTCTGTCACAATTGTGGCCTAATGTGCATGATTGTGACCTAAATGGAAGGTCTCTATCATGACCATGCCCCAATGTGCACGATCGTGGCCTGATTGTTTTGGCTCGTCCCTATCTATCACAATCGTGCCTACTATGTCACGATCGTGGGCTGTGTCTGTGGCTCGAAAACTCCTTGAATCTTCTCCATTCTTCACCGTTTACCCTGAAACACTAGCAAACCCATCGAGGTACCTCAAAAATACAACAATTAAGCTCAAAGACTCATATTAACCCATAAAAACACTTAAACACACAAACTAACACAATTAAAACCTCAATACGCACTCAACACTCAAATTCATACTAAATACATAACAAATTAAACCCTAAAACACAATGCAATTGACAACTATCAACATCCCACACTTAAACGTTTGCTTGTCCTCAAGCAAAGAACACAGAAAAAATATAACATACACGAAGCATACAATGCAAAAATGAGACAATGGCTTCAACTTCATGAAATAAATTTAATCTTGAACACAATCTGACAAGTTATATCTAATCATTAATGGGCAAAATCTATGTCTAAGGTCTTTAAACTAAATATACAAGTTAATTGGAATCTAAGTGCTAATTCAATTACCCTTTTCAATTGTACAAACACATTAATAATTCTTCGGTCCTCAGACTCTGTAACTATTCCTAAGTACATTTTCATGAAAATTCAAGCTTCTTACAAGTCCAGTAGGTCTTTTTTATCATTTTAAACCACGGACTTAGTCTTTTACTCGGAGGCAAACATTGATAATGAATGTCGATCCAGTTACTTGACTAAATCATTTATTACCAGCTTGGTTGAAACGTCATTATAGCCTTTTTACGTGAAGGCACACATTTGTGATGCGTGTCGATCTGGTTACTCAA
>JANQAP020033064.1:0-10230 GCA_026874005.2 Erythroxylum coriaceum | reverse complement strand
TATAAATTGTGGTTATTATTTATATGTGAAATATCTGAAAATTATTGTTATTTCATATTAATTGTGATTATTAATTATTTTGATTTTTAGAGACTAGGTTAAAAATATACAGTACAACTGTACAATATGACAATAGACTATTTTGCAATTTTTAAAAAAATTCAGGGACTATTTTATAAATTTAAAAAATTATCTGAAACGGTATCCGGTATTGATTGGTACCAGTATAGTACCGTACTAGAACTCAATCCGGTACCAAGTCCGGTACGATATTCGTAACATTGTCCTAAACACAAAATTATCATCTAAGAAAGCACTAAAAACACACTCTAACACTTATAAAGCACACTATAATTCACACAAATCAAATTCCTCACACTTAAATCTTTGCTTGTCCCTAAGCAAAACTAAAACCACAAATCAAACGAAACACAAAAACATAATAATGCTACAATGTAATAATGGTGCAATTGCATCAAATCTTAGGAAATTAACTTAGCCATAAACTAATCACTTAAAAAATTCCAACACATTAACTTATTCAATTCATGTTCAAGTACTTTGATTTAAATAAAGATATCAACCAAAATATTGACACCTATTTATACATCTATGAAACTTGTAAGCATGCACTCATTCTTATATACCAATAAAAAAGGTAGGCTGTCACTAAATACTCACTAATGAAATTTTTTTGACTGTTAACAAGAAAATCAATAGGTTCACTTTTATTGACAACTTGATACTTTTAGATTTTGTTTAACAACAACGTAGTCTTTTGACACAAAGGCAAACACCTTGTCATTAGTATTCCTTGGTTACTCAACTGGATTACATTTTATCAAGCTTGGTTAGATTGTCATTCTATCCATTTGACTTGAAGACAAACATTTTATTGTGAATGCCCCTGATTACTCAGCTGTTTGACAACTCACAACTGGTTATTATCTCTATTCTTAACCATTATTTTAACAGGCTAACAAAATAGGAAAATTTTAAATACATTTATACAATGCACTTTTTTATGCCTACATCATTTCTTCCTAGTCAATCACTCCCATGAAATGGTATTAATGATGTCCAAAAATTTAAATGAACTTAATTATCAGTGCATCTAAATAGGTGTTATAAAATGAAAGAATAATTACAATATTCTAATCAACATGCATATTTACCATAAAAACACTTAAAATACAAAATTCACAAGCTAATATATCTTCACAAATTAAATGATCATGTTCATAGATGAGCTAATTCCTTTATATTTCATATTATTGACACATTCACTCAACACACACATCATGCAACAAAAATGTTTACACAATGCTAACATAATCCAAAACTAATATAATGTAAATGCAAATTCACAGTCAAATGATATAAAGGTGCATATATGTCCCCATACTTAAAAAATCTTTGTTTTTAATATGGAAACAAAACTTAAACATAAGCAACACAAATTAGTAGAATGAAAAAAGTAAAAGAAATAGAAAAGAAACCTAAGATTGCTCATAGAGATTATGATTTTGATAATGTAGGAGATAGGACTCGGATGCCTTGCACTAAAAAACTTTAGTAATTTTTTGGTTTGGTAGTGTTGATGTCACACTACCTCCTTCAGTTATTTCTCTATGGTGTCAATGCCGCCCTCTCGATGCTTGTTATTCTCTTCAAGTTTGTTGAGCACCATCTCCCAAACTTCTTCTTCTTCTTCTTCAGACTCTTCATTAGATGATACCAGTTGGTGTTATTGTGGTGAGCCAAAATTAGAGCCTAACTGCCCTATCTTGTGCTTAACTTTCGATTTAGATCGAGGATCACAAAATTCCATACTATGGGACTCTAAGATCTCAGCCCTCCATAAGTGAGTATTATTTAATCTTTTAGGCAAAGCAGAGGTTAGTCCATTAATAGCAACACCACAGAATTGAGCCAAAGCAGTAATTAAAAATCCTATGCCTAAATAGCTACTTTTTTTTAAAGTGAAGTAACTATTGTTTGAAAAATATGAGTTGATATGCAAACATTAATTTTATGCTCCATACACCAAAGTAAAAATAAATCCTTTTTAGAACATTTGTTATTCTGAATTTTAGAAAACACTATGTGACACATGAATTTATAGAGTAATAAATGTACTAGACTCTGAATAACATTATTCGATGCATTATATGGTTTCAACACATCTAACCCAGTCAATTCAGTCTACAGAGAAGTGGTGTTGATGTAGCGCATCGTAACACTACACAAAATATCTAGACCTAAAACTATAGTTAGTGATAAGTCTAGGTCAATCCTACAGAAAGTGTTCGGTTAGCTTTTGTTATGAAAATAAATGGCATTTAGGTTATCGGGGTTTTGGTTTGATTTTCAAATAAGAAAATAAAATGAAACTAAATTAGTGAAAACAAATTAAAGAAAATATTTAAAAGTGATTAAAGTGAAGAATTCATTGGGGACCTAATTATTAGTTTAATCTTGGCCTATACACAATCAGACATACTTCATTGAATTGTTATTCTCATACCTCTCCTAGCAGCAATTAATCGTAGGTTAACTATAAGCTCTATTAACCCCGATTTTCCCTTAGATCGTGTTTAATTAAGAGACGCTTGTTAATTAAACCTAACCATCTAACACCTAGGATAAACTCTCTGAATTTAATTCGACAGCCTCATTACGAGTTAGGAAAACAGATTAATCAAGGCAACATCTACAAACGCTCGGGTCATTTAACCTAGGTTATGTTATCCCTAATGATTAGACACCAATTGGAAACATAACAATTATGAATTGTATCCCTAATGATTCGAAACCATTAATTACCAAAAAAAATCTCAACATAATAATTACGAATTATATTGAAGATTTTAGCAATGGGTTCATAATAAAACAGTCCAATGAATGCATTAAGATCATCTTAACACAATACCCAAACAATAAACATAAGATAACATAGTCAATTCATAAGAGAGAAAGAATAACAAAGAAAATGAAATATATGCTTAACCGTTTCTTTAGTGTTGATATCACCTCCGAAGTGGGTCGGGAAAGCCTAGCCTTTTATGGGTCTCCAAAGGATGAGAGCTTTGCCCATCATCATTCTCTTTGTTAGAGTAGTGCTCTAAAGGCAATCATCTTTAACACTTTTGTACAAACTTTATTTTAATTAATAAAGCGAAAGGAAATTTTGATGTTCATTTATCTATGAATTGATGTCTATCTTAAATCGAATTAATGAATTCCATAATACAAAATATAGCACGAAGGAAATCATGTTAATGAGATTCCTATCATGTGCAATTATATTAGTATCTTAATTTTACCAAGTCATAGGATTAATGAGATAGGACATTATTAATCTGGATAGATTAGCACATGTTATACTCATTGATTTGATCAAGCAGTGGATCTTATAAATTGTAAGCATGAGATGTTTAGAATTAACATGTAGATGCTTACTAAGAGTAGTAGGTACATCAGATGACCCGCTATGAGATTATCATATGGATGATCTATCAAATGTCAACGATTAATCTCATCATAGCAATGGTGCAAATATCCTTAAACTTGAGGTACTCAAGGATATCTTAGATACTGATCCTATGCTTTGACACCATTCCTTGTTGCCTCAAGATGAGGTCGCTCATAGGATGGTGATTGGGTACAACTATTGGTATTCGAAGGTAATTGGGTAGCTAATAAAGGATTCACCACTCCTGATAGAAGGAGATGATATCCACGACCTCTTGTCAGGGTCATTACTCGGGATCTCTGGTCGGAGCAATTATATGTTATAAAGAGAGTCTTCAATGACATATAGAGTAATGAGATCCCCAGAATAAGAACTAACATCACTTGAACTAGATTTTACATAGTAAGTCTAGAAGGAGTTGACATATAGCCCATACTCTGAACCAAGTGGGGTATAAGATGGTGAAGGGACGAATTGCACAGTAATTGACTATGGAAAGGTTTGTAAGTTAGATAATTAACTATTGAAGAGTTCGAGTGTTAATCTACTTACATTTCGATAAATTGGCATCATGAAATCCTTCATTATTTACTCAAATTAAGAGTTAATCAAGTGACCAAAATAACTAAGAACCTAAGGCTCACACGTATAAAAGATCAGATAAAAAACAAAGTATGCATGGCTGTCATTTAAGCAAGCTGTGATCGTGCCTGTCTTAAGAGAGGCTACTAGAAGAGTTCTGAAATTTGAGAGGAGTGATCTTGAGATTTGTTCATGCAATTTTAAGCAATTGTTGGATGAGATTAATTGCACGTAACTTGGTCTTGATCTAACTCTCACTTGAGCATCTAATTGAACTCATCTTGTTTGGAGCTCCAACCACCCTTACACACCAATTTTTCTTCGTCTTTGTGTGCTCTATAGAGGCCAAGGAAGATGTTTGGTGTTTACTACAACCCAAACAAGGAGAAGATTCAAGAAAGGAGGAGTGTTTGCAAGGTATATATACTGTAATTTCAAGTTCTTATTTTGTTTATACATGCACATGGATTCTGGATTTTCTGGTGGTGTCGTGGGATTGGAATTTTGATTCTGACACTTCCGCTGCCTTTCCATGTATGTGATACATGGACCCATAGCTCTCTAATAGTGGTATCAGAGCAACTTATGCATGTATAAGATGATCTATTAAACATGTGCAAACTGTTTGCTGGGTTGTGACAAATATGCATATTGATTTCAAAAAATTCGCATAAATTGTAGAATTTTTTTCTAATTTTCTTTCACAAAAATGTTTATAAGATGTTATATTATGTTTCTGTCAAAGGAAATTTCAATTGAATGTCATTTGATATTTTATTTCGAATTAATTTCTAGTTTGTTCATATGTTGGTTTCTGGGAATTTCTGGAAAACATAATGTATGTATTAATTTTGAAAATTTCTTAATAATTATAGAATTTTTTTTAATTTTCTTTCACAAAAATGTTTATAAAGTGTTATATTATGTTTCTGTCAAAGGAAAATGCAATTGAATTTCATTTGTTAGTTTATTATGATTTTAGTTTTAGCTTGATGCATATATGAAGTTATGGGAAATTCTAGAAATCTATGAACATGCTTATATATTCCAGAATAATTTTATATATTTTTTTATGAATTTTCTTCATGAACATGCACATATGATGTTGTCACATGTATCAGATGCATGAAACCTATTTTTGAAATGATAAATTATTTATTCTTGATTTTACATACATGATGGTGGTGTATAACAAGTGTTAGTGGACATATGATGTACTGGCTAATTCCACTTAGTTTATAAAGAATTCCTAGGAATTAGTTTTTGGAATTTTTTATTAGGCACATTTAGAATGTTTATAAGACTCTAGAATTTTTCTAGAATTAATTAAACTTGATTAAATTACTAGATCAAGTCAAAGTCAACAATGGTCAGCCTTTTGAAAGCTGATGGGGCTTACTTGTTTGATGACTTATGTGTATGTGTTTCAGTTATAAGACCTTGAAATTTTTTATGAGATAAGAAATGTATTATTTTGATGATAGTAGCATGCTAAGAGCATATGTTTGAAATTAGAGTTTCGTAAAATTTCCGAACATCAAATCGGTCTCTTTAGTGTCTACTAAGTTAACTTATTTATCTTGATAATTTTAGTCGTCAAGATAATTTTGACTTGTGTCAAAATTGTCTTGATAAATTTAAGATGACGTAGGGATGTTTTAGATGAGTAATTGATGTTCAGAAATTTTGGAAACCTTAGGGATTAATTTAGTATTAATCCAAGTAGAGCATAGCATTTCTAGTGTGACTAGAAAAAGGCATATGTACTAGAATTAAAGTGTTTAATTTGGACATCAAAATAATTAAATTTTAAGGTTCCTAATTGAATCACATTCATAATTTGAATTAGCGGAGACTAAAACTAGTACTCGATTCGGTTCAAGAATTGAATCGAATGGCGAACTTTAGATGCATAGTCAAGTCATAACTTAAATTAAACCTCCTTTGTGTGTTACATGAATTAGATGCATTTTAAAGGTGGTTATAGACATAGGCTCAATTTAATTGAGTCGTCCATAATCTGAATATATATATATATATATATGTGAGATATATATAATACCATCCAAATATTGATGAGACCTAATATTAACTCCCTCAAGCAAAAAATTAGGACTTATGCCTTCCATTGATATGGAAAGAACTAGAATTCTTTTAATGTTGGATTGTTGGGCAAACCCAAACCCGCTCTACACGAATATGTTCAAACTATAGACATTAGATTTCTAGATTAATGGGTTAGTAGTAACTAGAATCGTTGATTTGTTAGGCAAACCCAAGGTCAACGTGGATAGAGGCGAAGTTAGGTAGTATACATGGGATGTATACACATCAAGAGTTGATAACCCAATGAGTGTGCTAAATCAACAGTTGATGGCACAAGTTGATAGTTGCATAACTGAATGCAAGTGGTACGAATGATACCTACTGATTGACCTAAGGTAGCTTATTGGGCAAACCAAGGTCATTCTCAGTGATATTGGATATCAACCCATTAGGAAAATTATAATTTTTTTCGGAGTCGTAGTAAAGGCTATGGATTTGGATAAAATAGTGGGACCTATAATACATGTGATTAAAGTCCTTATCGATATGCATTTATGTACATTTTAACGCTTTCTCTCATTCTTCTAAGTTATTGAATCGCCATGATGTCTTCGTCCAGTGTGAACTTACGCTTTTTACTTGACTCCAATAAACTCACAAGACTAAACTTCTTAGATTGGCTACCGAATTTCAGAATTGTTCTCAAATATGAGAAATTAGGATATGTCCTAGATGAGCCACTTCTCGATCCCCCTGCTGCCAATGCCTCTGAAGAGGATCATAAAGCTTACAAGAACTTACTGAATGATAGTGAGTTGGCTAACTATATTATACTGGCCTTTGTGTCACCAGAATTGCAAAAGTAGCATGAGGCTATGGATGCTCATACTATAGTCTACCATCTAAAGGAACTGTTTGATGGGCAAGCTCGGTCTAAAGGTTTAAGACCTTGAGGTTGCTCTTTCGCTCTAGGATGGTTGAGGGATTGTCTCCAGTGCAGTATGTTAAGTCAAGAAGACTTCACTTCTTCTATTGATTTTGATGAAAGTCAAATAATAATAATAATAGAAGTGTGTGAACTGTTTTAATGAATTTGTTAAGTGCACAGATAAATATAAGTGACACAAATCATCAAATCAAGACGATATTTAAGTAAAAGCTGAATAAGATGGATCAGATGAAGTGATCAAGTCTAAGACATCAGATGAAGTGATCAAGTCTAAGACATTAGACGAAGCATACGAAGCAAGTCGATGTAATTAAAGAATGTGTTAAAACGTCAGTTAGTTGGAGTTGGTTATAGGACTCAACTAATAACAGATTTAAGAAGACTCGACAACCAGATTTCTCAAGAAGACCATTGGAGATTTAGGCTATAAATATTAGTTGTAGTTGTAAACTTCAATAAAAATTTTTGAATGTACAAAAATACTCAAGAGAAATTCTGTGCTCAAGAGCTTATGCTGTGAAAAATATTCTGAGAGAAAAGAAAGAAAGAAAGAGAGAAAATACATCTGTAACGTGAGTGTGAAGGCTCAAACAATATCTTTTCGAAAGAAAGGAAGGCTAGAGCTTGAAGAGACTAAGGAAGCAGATAAAGAATAATTTGTGAAAGAGACCTGAAGAGGCTCTGCAAGTGTAGAAATAATACTTGTAACATTGAAGGAGATAGTGAAATCTCAGACAAACTCTGAGGACTGGACATAGCCCAAGGTTAAAGGTGGGCCAGTATAAATCGCGATGTCATATTCTCTAACTCCTACCTTTTTAATTTTCTTGTTGTTAGAAGAATAGATACTAATTTTCACTATTGCATTACTCATCAAATTAAGGGCATTGTGTAAACTTGTAATTGTTTGAATTTGTCAAGAAAGTCAAGAAGATTTTAAAGATTCATATTTTAGACGATTTAACATAATCCAACCCCCTTCTTGTGTATTTGCATATTATACATGATTTCTCTATTAACAAGTGATTTAATTTAGTTGGTATCAGAGAAAGGTTTCCAAGAAACACTCTTACAAAGTGAGGATAAAGATCCATGGCTGAATCACATGTTTTTATAACAGAAGGTGCCTCGGTCTCAAGACCCCCTGTATTTAATGGTGAAGATTATCATTATTGGAAGGACAGGATGTGGCTCTTCATAGAATCCACACACATTGATCTTTGGGATATCATTGAAAATGGTCCATATATTCCAACTGATAATGAAGGGAAAAGCATCTCTCGTGACCAATGGTCGGTTGATCAAAAAGCTCGCTTTTAATTAAACTCAAAGGCCAAGTTCTTTTTAAGTTGTGCTCTAAGTAGAAGTGAATATGATAAGGTTCATGGAAGCGAATCTGCACAGGAAATGTGGGACACATTAGCCATTGCACATGAAGGCACAAACCAAGTGAAAGAAACCAAGATTGGTATTCTTATTCATTAGCATGAGCTATTCAAGATGAAAGACGATGAGTCTATTGATCAGATGTTTGGACGATTCCAAACAATTATTAATGGACTTAAAGCTCTGGGGAGAATCTATGATAGTTAAGATCATGTTAGAAAGATTCTCAGAAGTCTTCCAAAAAGATGGAGACCCAAAGTAACAGCAATACAAGAGGCCAAGGATTTAAGCAAGCTGAACCTAGACGAATTGCTTGGTTCACTGAAAATCCATGAAGTAGAGCTTGATGCTGAAGATAAACCCAAAAGGGATAAATCTATTGCATTGAAGGCTGGTCAGAAGAATTAGAAGATGCAGAAAAATAGAAGTACATCTTCAAAAGCATTAACGATTGAAGAAATCAAGAATGATGATACTAGTGAATCTGATCAAGATTCAAGTGAAGATGAAGATGAGCTATCCTTCATTTCAAAAAAGATTAGAAGGATGGGGAAAAAGAAATCAAGGGGAAATAAAGACTTCTCTTTCAAAAAGAATAACAAAGACGATTCGAAGAATGAGAAAAGTTCTATCGTCTGCTATAAGTGTAACAAACTAGGACACTACAAGTCTGAATGTCTGTTGCTTAAAAGAAAACAAAAGAAAAGTCAAGAAAACAAAAAGAGCATGATGGCAACATAGGAAGATCTAGATTTGTCTAAATCTGAATCCGACTCAGAGACATCAGAACAAGCAAATATATGCTTGGTAGCTGAAGGGGAAAGCGATGATGAGGTAATTTCTAAGTTTGGTAATCTTCAGGATGCCTATTTAGTATTGTTAAAAGATTGATATGTTATCTTAAAACATTATAGGCTATTGAAAAAGAAATTTTTTGAAAATTTGAAGAATATAAAACTTTTAGAAGAAGAAAACATCTACCTCAAGAAACAAGTAGACGATATGAAAAAGAAAGTAACTGTAGATAGATATGAGGAAATTAATCTACTAAGACAAAGGATTAATAGTCTTTTAGTGGATTTATTGAAATTTACAAAAGTACAAAAAGGATTAATGACTTGATTGGAAGTTAAAGACATCCAAATGATAAAAGCGGATTAGGCTTTAATAATAAAAATACTACTTATAATAGTAATGTTCATCATAATAAGAAGTTTGTTCATAACATGAAATTTTTTTCCTAATAAAAAGAAAAAGAAACAATATTCTTATTATTCAAAGAAAAATTATATGACTAACCTTAAAGGACCCAAGAAAATATGGGTACCTCAAAAGGATATTATATATGCTGCAGATCTCCTTACTTAGAAGAAGCAACCACCACTAATGGTATTTGAACAGTGGCTGCTCGCAACACATGAAGAGCAGAAGGTCTATGTTCCTAGACTTCCAACATAAGCAAGGAGAATCGGTAACTTTTAGAGACAACAAGCAGGACAAAATAATTGGGATCGACAAAATTGATTTCAGGTTAATTAGTTATTGTGATGCTGATTATGTTGGAGATAGGATTGATAGAAGAGTACAAGTGGAGGTTGTCACTTTTTTGGTCATAATATAATTTCTTGGTCAAGCAAGAGGCAAAGTTCAATTGCTCTATCTACTGCAGAAGTTGAATACATATCAGCTGCAAGTTATTGTTCACAGATATTATAGATAAAGTATCAGTTAGAGGATTATTCTATCCAAGAAGATCAGATTCCAATCTTTTGTGACAACACAAGTGCTATCA
>JANQAP020033047.1:0-10232 GCA_026874005.2 Erythroxylum coriaceum | reverse complement strand
CCATATCAGAACATCATCTTACACCTCTTCCTTAACTCTAAACCCATTTTAAAACATCTCTAAAAACACTCAAAATATAACATATTCTCATACTCTCAAAACAGAACATAAACATATACATTCATCCACCAATTTGCTACACCCAGTTCTTAATTTCATGTTAAAATTTGAGACTCTTAAGGACAGAATTTAAATTCTATGTCTTCGTGAAAAATGTAGCCTTATGTCTCTAGTTTAATCCAGATTAAGAATCATCTCATTTGGATAACTGCAGGTCAAGTTATGGGTAAAACACAGAAGCATAATCAGTGAACATGTTACTGCTACACTTTCCAGCACTCATCTTCCAATTTTCCAGATTTTACACCTAACACAACTTGTGCAAAGATCACTTTTCCTACTTCATTACTCTTCATTCTTAACTCCATTTCAACTCAATATCATTCATAAACCAATTCATGATCTATATTTGATCATTAACTCAAAACAGAACATGTGCATATACCATTCATTATCAATTTTCTACACTGATCCTAACACGATTATGATGATCATTCTACCTCTAAAACATCTCTAAAATAATTTATGAATTATTACTCATCTTATATATACAAAAGAAAGACATTTACATCAACTATCCATCACCCACGACACATACATACACATTGCAAAAAAAAAAAGTCAAGTCATCACTCTTAATTTACTCATCATTCTAGCTTCATTTAACCATGCCCATGATATTTAAAACATAACTTACTTGTTAAAATTTCAATTTCTTCAAAAACTCCAAGAAGCCCTAATTCTCATGCAACCCATATACATCATCTTGAAGTTAGATTGGGTTAGGTTTTCTTGTAGCAAAAGAAAGAGACAAAAAAATGGGAGTAGTAAAAGATAGATGGAAGCTAGGTGTAACTTTGGTGACAAAACCGCGAAGAAGATGAAGCTTAGAGAAGAAAGCCACGAAGAAGGAAATAAGACAAGATAAAAAAGAATGACTTGGTCTTTCAAAGATAAAAGAAATGTGACTTGGTCATTTAAAATGTAAGTGTATAACGAAACTTGAACTAAACAAGTGACACTTGTCACTTCTCTAATTTCTAAGGCTTTAACTAAGTTCTTATTGAACTAGTCCCATAACTCTCATCTTTTTATTCCAATTATCAGTAAAATTTTCAATATCATTAACTCACAAATTCTAAAGTCATCTCTAAAATTTCTTCAAAATTTTTAAATTAACAAATACACTCTCCAAAATAATTTTTAATATATAAAACCCACAATTCTCAATAAAAATCACATTTCACATATATAAATCAATTATACCCAGAAAAATGTCAATGAATGCATATACAATTATTTTCTTGTGCAAAAATTCAATATTCATATCCTATAAGGCATGAGCGTGAAATGCATTTTCTAATCTCTCAATAATCTCTCATATATATACTGTTCTAGCCTCAACGTAGGTAATGGGATGTTACAGTAATACCTCGTGTTCCAGTCACCATATGCAAGCCACTGACACCTAGATTTTTGATGCCAATATAGCTCTTCCTGACCAAGAACCCTCTCCAATTCCATGCACAGAAATTCCTCCAAATCTAAAAGAGAATCTGTTTTATCTGTTTCAAGAGCCCTCTGAATACCCTTTAGCCTTGCCATAAGATGCCTTTTATGATGGAATATATTCCCAAAGGTGGTTTGGTTCCATTCCTGTAGTTTTGTCGCCAAATAGCAAAAAGAACTAGTAAAATCATTATGGGACGGTTGCCAGTTCTTTCTCACAACATCGACAAATTGATCATGTGTCAACCAAGCTAATAGAAAACGGAAGGGTCTCCTAGGTGGGGGCTTTTGATCAGTTTGACCAAAATCGATCAGTAAGGGACAATGATCAGACTTGAGGAAAGGGAGATGAGAGACTTTTGTAGTTTGAAATAAAGTATGCCATGTGTCAGAGCATAACACTCAATCAAGCCGAGCAAGGATATTACCCCTCCTCCAAGTGTATCTTGGCCCTGAGTACCCCAAATCATACAGATGACAAGAATGGACACAGTCATAGAAACTTGAATTCACCACACGTTGACAATAGGACCCACCTCGTTTATCCTCATTCTCTAGTTTAGCGTTAAAATCACCTCTTAATAACTAAGGTCTAGTAGTAACCCTTGCAATTTTATGTAGATTTTGCCATAGGTATTCCTGATAAGAATAATTTGGACTTGCATAAATAGCAGTAAAATCAAAAGAGGTACCATTCCATTCAATATTTGTATGAATAAACTGACGATGTGTAACCAAGATTCTAACTGATATCACTGACTTCCATAACAACCAAATACCACCAAAGAAACTAGCTGCCTCTACACGAAAAGAAAAAGGATAACTCGAACTTCTGATGACATGCAACGTCCGCTCACCACTGATTCTTGATTAAACTAAAACCACAAGAAAAGGTTTATGCATACGAATAAAATTCTTCGATATAGGCCTGAAGGATTTGCCCCCAGCCCCTTGGCAATTCTATATGAAAATTGACATAAAATCAGGCATGAAGGTACGTGATAAATACTCTTAAACGCGAGCATTTACCAAGTCATTTGACTGAACACCATGCGTGTTAACCATAGGCGATTCTGGAACTGCATCTATCTGAGAATCTTGCACCATTAATTCATCATTAATCCTACCAGAAGGATGTGTCGGATCAGGTGGTCTCACTGGTGGAAGGATACATCTCAGGCTAGAAGAGACCACCATATTTCCTACAAAATCATCTGTCATATCTTGCCCATGGCCACAATCCATATCGTCATTGTTCGGCAATGAAAAATTCTTATCATGCAGAACAACATCTTTATGGGATGAGATAGAGACAGCCATATAACCTGCTAGGCTAGAGATATGTCTGTGTTGGTTGGTTTGTGCTCTAATATTTGAGTTTGGTTCCACATAAACTCTTTGGCCCTGAGCTCATGCAGTAGGCCCATTACTAGTGATGGCCTTACCTTTATTGGCTAGTCCTGATGTAGGAGTAGGCCCATTAACTGAAGAGACCCGAGCTGTCCTTCCCTTGTAGTATCTGCCCTTGCCTGATCTGATTACTTTTGTTTAGTAGCCAACCAATGTGTATCCTTTTCCAACAAGATAGGACGATCATTATTCGTCCCAAGATTTTCGTTATCTGATAGAATCATATACCTTGAACCTTAGGATCCTTCCTGATTATTCACCACTCTATGATCATGTTTTTGAATTATTTCCTTTGGTGGCTGGCGGCGGACGGAACGTTGGACTTGGATCCAAGGGCTGTATATCTCCTTAGTGGGAGCCACCATTGGCACTACATCCACCTGAGCCCCTGTACCATTAACAATTCAGGGACCTTCGTTATCCGTTGTGTTCATCGGTGCTTTTGAAACTGAAGGGCACTCTATAAATCTATGACCTACCATACCACAAGAGAAACATATCTGAGGGAGTCCTTCATAGGCTACTTTGATAACTTCCCTATTAAGCATAACTCTAGAGCGGAGTGGGACACTGATATCGACATCAACTGTAACCCTGGAAAACTTCCCTCACTGAGAAAGTTGTGTATTATCATCGATTTTAATCATACGTCCAACTAGATTCCCAAGAGCCCTCAATATGTATGGATGATATCAAGAAACTGGTAATTCAGGGAAGCGAACCCAAACCACTACTTGGGAGACCTTACCAGTAGATGGACGAAAATTTATGTGCCATGGTTAGACAGAAAGAACATGCCCAAATAATACCTAAGGACCCTTAGTTAACGTGTTCATATAGTCTTCTCCCTCTATAAAATTTATTAGAAAAAAATCATTGTCAATATCAATGATTTTCATTGGACCTTTTAAACTCCAAATGGATTTCAATCTAGAACTCAGCATCTTAAAACCTATATGTTGGCTAAGCAATTTAGTGACTACCGCACGTTCCCATTGTTTATCCAATCTTCCTTTGAAAGTACTGGAAAATTCAATTCCAAAGCCCGTCTCACCTACAACCAATGTGATGTCCCCCTCTTCAAACTCAACTGGGTCTTCCTCAGGCCATTCCAACTCCATATCTTCTTTCTCTTGGACTGGTTTCCCTATAAACACTGCACTATAGCTAGGTTTTGGGGGAGGAGGAGGATCCTCCTCTCGAGTACGTAAACGAATCTTCTTGGCGGCATGACCATTATAGTCAAGGGCGTGACAGTCATCCCTACGCACTTCGTGATGGCTCATTCCCCCCAGAAATTTTCGTTGACGACTCTACTTAATCTTACTCTTGAAAAAGGTTTATAATAATAATAATAATTATTATTATTATTATTAATTTGAATATAATTTATTGTCATTTCTTAATAATTTAATTTTATTTGTTTACTAAGAATCTTAATAGAACAAGTAATTATGTAGATTTAAGTTTCCTTGACCATATTGATCTTTTAGCAGATTGAGTTTATGAGGAATCAAGTTTGATAATGAGAGTGAATTAGAAGATAAATTTAGATGGGAAAGTATTGAAATACCATTTGGTGCAATGGATTTGAATAATGGTGATGATGAGGCTCCTCTCATTGATAAGGATTTTGTACCAAATGTGATTTGGGTGAATATTCAATTGAATGGTGTTCCAGGTTTTTCATTTCTTCTTTTCGTTAATTTCACTTGTATTTGATGCATATGTTAAATTTTGTATATGCAGTATAAATATACAACTTTTAACTGCAAACATTTTTGCTACATGTTTGGCTTCTACTTGATTATGTTCCTTAGCACGAACTCTTGTTGTAATACTTATAGAGTCATAGAGCTTTATTATTATTTTTATTTGATATTTTGATGTAATTAAGTTTTATTATATGATGAAATTATAATATTTTAAGTACTTTGTATTATCTTTAGTTTTATATTTGTATAATGATTAAACGATCTTTTTTATATTAATTGTAGTTATTATTTATATGTGAAATATTTGAAAAGTAATATTAATAGAAATAAATAATTTTTTTTATTTCAAATTTCTATTTTTATAATTTTTTGAGATATAGTTGATTAAAATTATAAATTATATAGCACAATATATTAAAGGACTATTTTGTAATTTTAAAAAATTTAGATACTATTTTATAACTTTTAAAATTAATTTAGACAACACCAATATTGATCAGTATTAATACGATATTATACCAAAACTAAATTCGATACTGTTATTGATATCATATTCATAACATTGATTGTAATTTTCTTAAATAGTCCCATATGAAATAGATAAGTAAAAGATAATCAATCATACATCGCATGGTGATGCTTGTTTAGGTATAAAAACTTTAGACTTTAGTATGTTTAGTTAAAAATATATCTTGCTGTCAGCACTAGTTAGATTTGTCATACATTTTGAGAACTTTATAATCTTATAGACTTTAATATGTTTAATTGGAAAGTAATATTAAATTATTTTTAATAAGATGTTGGTAAAATTTGGATTTTCATTATGGTGGGGTATTAGAAAGAAATGGAAAAAATAGATATGTTAGGGAAATATCAAAAGGAGAAAAGATATGGGTGTTGATGAACTTAGCATGCTAGTATTAAAAGGAGTATTAGAAAATAAAGGGCATGCGGTCTTTTTTTGTAAAATGAATGAAATTTATTAACATAAGCTGAGCTTAGTCAAAAGTACAATGACAAGTAGACAAGTTAGACACTAAGTCATATAGACATTAGTAATACATATGTTCCAACTCAAAACAATTGGTAGCCATTAAATACTCTAGAGATTTTTCATTTTATGACTGATGTAGGCCTGAGCATCATAAGCTACTAGGATTTCCCTGATCTAATTAACAATGGAATTCCCTAGCATTGAAGTTTCCTTCTCTACTCCTCTATATAATCTATTGTTTCTGTCCCTCTCGAATGAGTATATGGTACGATATAATGTTGTTTTTAAAATGATCCCATCCTTTTTCAAGTGGTTACACTTTCTGTTGGCCCAATGGATTATGTTTATCCATTCATTTTATGAACAATGAATCTGCATAGCATTTTAGATTCATTTCCAAATGGTTTGAGAAAATTAGCACTAGAAAAATAAATGTGCAATTGTTTTAACATTAACTTTACACAAAAGACACTTTGGATTAAAGCTGCTTGAGCTTCCACACTATTTGTTCTTAGTTTTCAGATTATTTTTAATAGCTAACCAATGATGATTACTTCCTTGGGAGATAGTGCCTTCTTCTATACTAACTCATACTAAGGAAACTTGGGTTTTGTAGCTCTAAACAACTTGTAACATGAGGCATTAATGAATTCCAAAGAGTTGTTATTTTTATAGATATGATTGTTTTCATCCCTAGGTTGGTAGTTTAGTAAACTCAACAATCTGTCAACTCCTCTGTAGTTACAAACCCATTCTCCATTATGTATGATGTTGCTTACCTTAGCTTTAATAGGAATACTAGTAATTAGGTACAACATTTCACTTCTCCTGTAAAGAGGGATTATTTCAATCTAATTATCGAACCAAAACTAGTTTAACTCACCATTGAATATTTGCATCTTTATTCAAGGACATGCTTGATTCCTTAAGCTAAGCATCCTCCTAAAGCTTCAGGAATTTTCCCTGTTAATGCTCCAGGAATAAAGGGCATATGGTTATACTATATTTTATAAATTTCCTCAAAAGTTGATGTGATGCTTAGAATGAGCTTACTCCATGATAAGGACATATTGCCAATGCTTAACCATATGCAAGAATTGAACTACCACAATGTTAAAATCTATTACGAGTATGGTTATAAAAATTTGCAACATAGGGTGAAGAATATAATTATTATATTTGTAATGACAATGAAACTAATACATAAAAAAATATGAGTACGAATATAGAGGGGTATACCAAGTTTAAGTGGAACAAGAGGAAAAGGAAAGATTATGTTAATTTCATTTGTCTGGATTCCAAATAAGGCAATATGTTGTTAAAGCATAGACATGTGTTTTGATAAGTAATCATGAAATAAGGAATTTACTGATTTCCATATAAAGAAAGAAAGACCATATGCTGATATTTCTTTCTTGTTTTTACTAATTGGATTGAAATAGGTGTTGCATAACATTTTCCTCATAAAGATCATTATTGCTAAGCCTTGAATGAATCTCTTTAAGTATGTGATTTTAAACAATGCCTAGAACTTTGCTTAGTAAGTTTAAGTTTCTTATTAAAAATTTCTATAAGGATTTCATTGAAACTTTTTCTATTTGAATTATTCAATAGGTAAAGTTATATAACCCAACTCTCATTTTGTCGTAACAGTAACTCCTTTAACCTTTTAAAATTAAACAAATCATCATCATTCTTTGCACATTATAGTCTCAACCTATATGTACAATGTCATTTACATAAAATGGCTAAAGAGAAGTGCTCCTTTCTCTTATTAGCATTGCCTTTATTGTTAAAGTTGTTTTTATTTCTGGGATGGTTTCTCTAGATCCCTTCATTCCTCCTCTTTTATTTCTTAGCCTTTACAATCCTTACAGGCCTCCTTCCTAATTCTATGGTGTTGTTTTTCATTCCTGCCTCATCCTTTTTTACTCCGTATACCCAACTGCTCTCTTCTTCTCTTTATAGATGGTTAGGGAAAGTAATTATTCACACCCAATTATTTAACCCATCATTATTCTTACCATTTTTTTGAATGATTTTTCAAAAATCCTGGAAACTGCTTTCTTATTCTTCTATTTTCTGCCAATGTCAAACCTACTTTAGTCTTTGAGATTGGTAATAATTTGGAAGGATCCTCCTACCTTTAGTTCCCTCCCTTTTCAGCCTCTTCCTCTAAAATCCATGCTTCTATAGCTCCCTTAGAGATCTAAAAAGAACTAGATGTCATAGAATAGAAGATATGGTCAAAAGTTATTGGTAAGGAGGCTGACAACTTCAAGCTTACTTATTTTCCTACTAGAGACTTAAAAAATGTTGTCTCTCATACCATAAATGTTTTAAGACAAAGTGAAAATAGGTGGAAGAGCTATTTGGTACAGTACTTTATTGATAAAAAACCATCTTTTCCTTTTTGAAAAAATGGAATAAGATAAAATGGTTAAACTTAGGGCTAAACAAAGTCTTAATTAGCTAGGAGGATTTCTTCATCTTTTCTTTCATCACTCAACAACTAACTAGCAAGGTCTTAGGGATTGGTCCTGGCATTATATTGGGAAGCCCCTTATCCTTCAAACCTAGAAACCATGTATGGCATTAGACAAAACTATTATTGAAGTAGGGAGGATAGGACATGCGATGGTGTATATTGAAGTTGAAATAACTACGCCATTTCCTGAAGTTCTCAAACTCAAAAGACTAGATGAAATGAGGAATCTTTTTGAAACTAATATATCAATAACCTATCAGTGGAAACCTCAACTCAAAAAGTAAAATTGAATGGAGACCTATAAGTAAAATTATCAAAAATGGGAAGCTAATGGAACAATGAGATGAAGCTTCAGATAAGCTAAGGGGTGAAAACACTGAAGAAGTGCAAATTAAATCTAATAATGAAGAAATATGCTCTGAGCAGTAAAAATAAAAATCACAAAATAAGGAAAATGAAACTCAACAACTCAAGGAAGAGGCCAATGGAATATCCCCTATCATAAATGAAACTGAGTAGGATATAATAACCACGACCAATGTCAAAGCAGACAAAATAGAAGGCCTAGAGAAATAATAAATTATTGGGAAATAGGAGAACAAATTCACCAGTGTTTAGAAGATCTGGTAAACAATTGGAATTTGATCACTAACCATAAGAATCACTTTTGTGGGAGAATACTAGTAGCAGTAAACATTGGCCTTATAGAAATCCAATCCCATAATATAGTGAACAATCAATTCATATATGGATAACCTTTAAGAAATAAAACATTAAGGTATGTATAAGTTTCATTTATGCGACTAACACTAGCTTTCACATTAATGATCTTTGGTAAGAGCTAAGCCTTCTAAAAACTACCATGAATGTACCCTAACTAATTATTGGAGACTTTAATTATACCTATTTCACTTAGAATTTGATGGAGTTATATAATCCATAGGCCCATAAAAAGCCTTCAAGGTTTGCATATAGAATCTTGAAGTCATTGACTTGAGCTACCAAGGGAATCATTACATATGGACAAATAAGCAATATATGAAATGGTTTCTAATAAGGAAGCTTGATAAGGCTCTCTTAAACCATAAATGGATGATGAAATTCTAGAATTCTAAGGCTAACTTTAGGCCTCCCTGTTTTCTGATCACCGCCCGATTGAAATTCATAATTAAGCAAAGAGCTAGATGAGGATCACGCCATTTAGATTTTTTTAATTTACTAACTACTTACAATGGATTTTTAGTAGGCTGTAGAGTATGGAATCCATGCTAACATTAATGTTTATGAGCAGTATAAATGTTTACAGAAGCTCAAATTAATTAAAATAAACCTCAAAGAGTTATATAAGAGGATAACAATAAAAATAGAATGGATATATAAACTACTAGAGGAAATCTTGAGTTTGCTCAGTTGTAACTTTATATTGACTATGATAATTTGGAGCTAAGGAACAATGAAAAGCACACATAGGATGAATATCATTAAGATTTAACTCTCACCATTTAATCCTAAAGCAAAAATCAAGAATGTAATGGTTATTGGAAGAAGACAAATGTACCAGATTATATTTCAAAACAATCATAGCAACAAAAGTAACATTATAATAAGCCATATTAAGAATGAATATGGTGTGAAGGTTTGCAATCAAGAAAACATTAAAAGATTAGTTATGAGATGCTTCATCAATTTGTTGGCAATAAGATCAGAGGGACATATTTCAATTAAAGTCATGTACACCTTTCTAAAGCCAGTAATTACTAATGAACAATCTCTATGCCTAAGCAAGGAGTTTAATTAGGATAATGTGTAGCTAACTTTTAAATCGTTGAACCCTAACAAGGTTGACAACGTGTGACGAGTGCACTGTAAAATTTACCTAATTCTACACACAAATATAAGTAAGGTTCGATTCTAGGGTCAATCTCGGCCTGAACATGTTCAAGCATATTCCGTCATTGTTAGACCCCGAATCTTTTTAGTAAGCATGAATTGAATGAATTTGGTGACCTTATGGTTAAATCATTTTTTTTATTGGAGTTTAATTATTAAGTCAAGT